>CAUYPK010127729.1:0-74092 GCA_963574355.1 Loris lydekkerianus
TAGATTCTTGGTTAATGAGCCGGTGATATTGGACCTCGACCTGATTTAACTGCCTCTAACCCTTTTTTTGGGATACAGGGCCCAAAGGTGAAGGGTAAATAAGGGTAGCAGGGGAAGAAGGTAGGGTGAAAAACAATGAAATGTCGCCTCTTTAATGTTTCTAGAATTTATTTTGTGTGTGTGGCATTAGATCCAGAATTTTTTTCTAAATCATTAACATTTATTGTAGTGGTAATTTTTGAACAATCTCACTTTCTTCTAATGATTTATAAGGCCTTTTTCTTTTTCTTTCTTTTTTTTTTTTTAGTTAGTTAATATGAGGGTACAAACAATTAGATTACGGTGTTTGCATTTGTTAGGTAAGATCCCTGTTGTAGTTGTGTCCTGCACCTGGGAGGTGTGCCATGCACCCTTACATTGTGCCCAGGAGGTGGGAGCACACCAATCTTCCTCCCTCCTGCTGTCTTCTCCCAGCCTCCTGCCTCCTCCCCCGATTTGAATTAAATAGAATTTTTCTCTTGTGTGGGTTCCTCTACTGGCTTCTTATTTGTAATGAGTACATTGGATACTTGCTTTTCCATTCTTGTGATACTTTACTAAAGAGAATGTTCTCCAACTGCCTTCTTCATTATCCATAAATACAAGGTGGATCCTCAACAAATACTCACAGTATGGCCATCGCTCTTATTAAAATCTTAAAATGCTTCCATTCTGGTTGGTAAATAGCTGCTGCCCTGAGCTGCTCAGCCCTTCCCGCCCCCTCAGTTCAGACCCTTCTTCATCAATTAAAAGGATCTTTTCTGGCCCACCTACATTGAAAGGGGGTCAGTACAGTATTGTGTCTTTCAGACCGGAGCTCCAGAGACAATGTAGGTGTTAGTTCTGCTGTTTGGGATATAGACCCTAACTAAGGATATATAGGCACATGGGTTTTTATTCTGTTCCATTGATTGGTTAGTCTAATCTGATTCCATTACTACACAATTTTAATTTCTATGGCTGTATATAATGTTTAGCTTTGTAACCCTTTTCCGTTTTCATAACTATTATTGCTTATTGATTCTTATATACAAATGATAGAATCATTTTTTAGGTTAAAATAATTTCTTTACAACTTTTTATTATTATTATTTTTTGTTTAGTAGGCCCAGGCTGGGTTCAAACACACCAGCCCCAGTGCATGTGGCCAGCATCCTAACCATTGATCCATAGGCGCTGACCCTACTCCTTTACTATCCTGAGTAAAGTTGTGCTAGAGTTTCAGGGAGCTGATGCCTATATCACGTCTTTCTACCTTAAAGAAATATGTATGTATGCATATGTATTTATTTCCATTTATTTAAGTCTTTAGTATATCCAAGTAAGATTTTTCTTTATATTTTTGGTTAAGTTTATTCCTGTTTATTTTATCTTTTTTTGGTGCTTTACTACAGTTATAATAGTAATATTTTTCTAAAATATTGACAAAACAGTTATCACTGTTATTGTTCAGATAAGTTAATTCTGGAGTTCTTTAGGATAGTAATTTTCCATGTCTCAAAAAATGAAAATTGCTAAGATCCTTTAGATAACCCTTACTCTCACTAGAATTTTGAATTACTTGAGATGATGCACAAAAATTCTGGTCACTCACGTTTCATGAATAACCAGTTCAAAATGACTTTGGGACAACTTGAGTGATGTCAGAATCACATGAGCAGTCATATGCTATTGATATGCTATTGATATCCAAATACCAGCCTTTAAAAGTTTCCCTTTTTAAAGATATTTCTGTTTGAAATTGCCCATGATTGAAAACACAATCAGGACTGGGCATTGAACCTGGGAAGTGTTGTTAAGTTTTGAATGGGATGGTTTGAACGTCATGTTTCTGGTTTTACAATGTCTCATCTGGATCAGAAGCTTATTCCAGAGAGTACCAACCCTTTTACTCCCTCTCCCCTCACTCCATGTTATAAAAATGATTGGGTGACTGTTAGCAAAGCAATAATATCAGTGGGATGTGGATATTAACCTATCTGTGGGGGGAAAATACTGAGAGCAACAGGCCTATAATTTAGGTAATAGCGTTAGACTATGAAAAACATGCTGGTTTTGCCTTGATGCTAATCAGGAAACCATCAGACAGTCTTCCCTGACTGAGCAAGGGCAGGGCTGGAAGGAAGTCAGCTGTCATCATGTTTTTGAAGAAGAAAAAAATGAGAGGTGAACTGAACTCTGTGATAGGAACCTCACTCTAAGGCTGCTTCCTGAATCTAAAGGTGTGGTACTCTAATCAGCACCACAAATGGAGCCATCTGATTTGCATGGATTAACAGGAGTGGGTTGCAACCTTCTGACAGGTCAATGGCACCACTGGGGATTTGAAGAAAACTTTGATTCTCCCTCTTTCCCCCTCTACCATGAAGCAATCATGCTGTTCTATTGTAAAAGAGGATCCCTTGCTTATAAAGCCAAGCTTGTCATTTAAATTCACCCAAGTTAGGACACCACGGAGCTCTGTCAGATGTCAGTCTCAATACAGCCGGAGAATGTTTTTCAACAGCTTTCTAACTGCTTTGCTGGGAAACACAGAGGCCTGGATCAAGGGGGAGGGGCGGCTGACTGCGCTTGAAGGATTTTTACAAAGGCAAGATTGGAATTTTTCATTTCAGGCAGGTTTTCTTTTTCTTTACGTTTTCTTTTTCCTATATATATTTTTTTCCTTTTCCCCTTTAAGCCTCCTGTAAAAGATATTTCCACAAAAGGGAAATGAAAAACAAAAAAATAACGTTGGTTGAAGGACTACTTCATTTGTGGGTCTTCTGGAAGGCATTTAAGCCTGGGAGTGATGTTGGTGTTTTTCTGCATCAGAGGTAGTGGCTGTTTGCCAATCACTTTCCTCGAAAAATATCATTTGGCTTTAAGGGAACTGCAAAATGTTTGGCAGGAGAACCACCCATGGCAGACTATGGACAAAGAGAAATGGAGATTTTTCTGATTCAGCCCGTGGTGCTCAAACCAGTAAAAATAAGAAGCTCATGTCGGGAACTGGTGCCTTATCTGAAGTACCTCAGTCAAGGAGCTTTAAAATGGTAGCTTCTGAGTCAGGGCCATTATTTTCTTGAACCTCGATTAACCAGATGCTTGGGAGATAGTATATTCTGGGAACCCCAATATACTCACTTGGCATTTATTATTTTCTACATTTATCAACAACTGTTTTTCAGTATGTCTTATAGGCCAGATATTGTGCCAGGCCCTGGAAGCCCAAAGTGCCACAAAATAAACTTTGTTCCTGTTCTCTTGGGACTTCCTGTTTAGATGTGCCTCAAATATTTTCTTTTCTTATGTGGCTTGATCTTTGTCATTTGAATTCCAGAATGTTTCTCACATCCACAGCAAAGCAGAGGGTGCTTGCGTAGTATTTGGGAGCTGCTAGCATTTTTCATTGGAAGAAATGGTGTTGTCAGAGGTAACAATAATGGCCGTGCATGTTTAACATATAGAATCTCTGTCTAATTAATTCCATTGGAATCTTTCTACAATATTTTTACCTTTTCTCTTTTTTTGGTAAGCATTATCTCCTTCAAAGAATCTTATTATTTGGATGTTGAAGATAACTTGGAAGCCCTTAAGGTTGTGATTTGAAACAAATTCTGAGGTATGGTTGTAGAAGGCATATTTGAGAGAGAGAGTGTTTGTGCATCTGCATTTTAAGATAAGTCCTGCTATTAAGCTTCCAGTTAAAATTCCAGTTTCAAAAAGCCTCTTGAACTTCTTTTTGAGTTCTCTGTCTGTTAATGGCACAAATGTTCCTGCAGAGGTAGGTGTTCTTGCTCTCTTCCTGGTGAAAAACATTAGAGACTATTGGGCTGCATCTTAGTGACAGGAAGCTGCAGCATGGGGTCTGATTTGGAAAGCCTGTGACACACCATTCTTGAGTCCCTCCAAAGTAGAGGCTTCATTGGCAGAATAGGCTTGTGGATTGGGAAGTGTTGCTAGAGTTCAACTTTGTTTCACATCTTACCTTTATCATTTATTAGTTTTATGAACTTGAACATGTTTCTAAATCTTGAACACATGGATACACGCATGCAAACACGTGTACAAATATTTACGCTTATTTATTAATCTAATGCAGTGCCTGGCATATTCAAGCAGGAGCTTGTAACAAGGAAGTAAGAACTGTAACAAATATTATATTTTTGTTGGAATGAATGAGAGCGTTGCTACGGGTATCTTCATCAGGAAGTCACCGCTAGGCATGGTTTTGTAGCTCTCCATTCTATCAGTTGCAGGCTGAACCTGCAGCACCTTCTCATAACTCTCTTCAACAGTAGCAGCCTTCTCTTCTACTCTTTGTCGGTTGATCTGAGTTTTGCAAACAGCCAGCAGCAATTTGGTGCCAGGGCTGGTGCAAAAGGTCGGTCTATTAAGGACCATTTTGGATCAGAAGTGATGTATGCCTATCAGGGAACCACACTGAGTTGAACTCACAGCATGCTGCCTGCATTCTAAAGATGAACTCCAAATGTGCTTGAGCAGAGTCTCCCAAAAGGGACAGATTGGAATGGGATGGAATTTTTCATTTTTTGATGTACATTTCTAGTTTGTTTAAAAATTAGTTATGCTTTGGGTCTATTCTGGCCACAGCGCTCTGGAAAGTGAGGAACAGTGAGACATGAGAACTTGATGATATGAAAAGTAGAGGGTGAAGGTCCCAGGCTGTTGAGCTAGTCAGTTTGAATCTTACCTCTGTTGCTGACCAGTTATGACACGTAAGCCTTGTTACATCAATTTCCTACTCCGCAATTACTTCACTATGATTATTCCCTCTGAGGATTGGAGGGAAAAAAGTGCTTAGCACATAATACTCCATGTAAGTTTCAAGATTATTTCTTCTTTTTACATCATTTTAGTTTCCTTTTCACATATACTCAGGACTGTCACAGCCTGACTCCTTTAGACCTAGAAAAAAATGTTCTGAGAAATGAAGCATTAGTGACATAGTTGCTTATGGTTTTTTCCCTTCCTGTGAATATTTGTACTTACAAGATGGTACCTAGAAAGGCAGTGCCTCAGGGAGAGGAACAGTTTCTGATTTTAGCATCTCAAGTGGATTGAGGCTGGTCTTTGAGTTCAGGGACTACCTACTAGATGGCCAGCAGGCTCCACTAGGTTGGTAGGAAAGTTAAGTTTGCTGGAATCTGTTCCCCACTTCTCTTCACCCACCTCATTAGGTTGGTAGCCAACACCAATACCAGTAACCAATACCAAATATGATTCTGTTGCTTGACAGAGGTGTTATTAAGTTGGGGCGCCCCTAAGAACATTAATTGCAAATGATTGTTGGCACGTTTGTTCTCATGACACAACTTTCAAAAGCAAATTAATTATAAACTGGTTGCAATTTAATTCAGTTTGCCTGGATTATGTGTTTGCAAGGCCTAGAGTACATTTGGCACCATTGCTGGCACATTTGGATTTTAGTGTCTTTGACAAAGCCACACTTCCTTGGCCTGGGTAAATGGCCTACTGCCATGCTGTCATCTAACCTGATCGTGCCAGGGTGATTCTAGCTTCAGGGAGGAGCTCCAGCTTGCAGCCCCCACCCCCACCCCCACCCCCACCTACCCCACTGTCAGCCTCACTATGTTCTGAAAGCTGCCCACAGAACATCCTGGGAAGATGATGGTTAATCGTGTAGAAAACTTTAACTATTTGCATCAGCACAATAATACACAGGCATGTAAGACTTTCAGTTCCCCAAACCCAAGAAGAGGTTTAACAACCTTGAGTGAAATCTGACATCCTGCTATACATGTAAATGTGAAAAAGGCAGGTTGGGAAAAATACAGCAAACTCCCCCATTTATGCAGAGAACTGTGCATATGTTTTTCCCTAATTATGGAAGATAGCTTTTTAAATTCTTTTCTTTAGCCTGTGCTTATGAAATTCAATTATAGAGCTATTGGTTAAAAATCCAGTAAGGAGATAGGCTAACCTCTTCTTCAGTTTGGGGCCTCTGAATACTTCTCACTCTGCTCCTGTCTCGCGCACTCCCTCACTGCTTCCCAAGACTCCACCTTTTGTAAAACTTTCAAGCTTTACCTCTAGGACCTTTAGGATTCAAAGCAGTAGCCCTTTAATTAAGGACAAGGAAGGAAACCCATGGACAGGATCTTATCTTCCCAACCGCAACTTGATCCTTCTCCCTGAATCTTCCCTTCCAATTCTTCTGCTCCTCTTTCAAAAAGAGTGTAATGGCTGTCAGGTGTCTGGGTTCAGTACACTGACAGACCTTATGGAGGTTTGAACTTGTGACTCAAGGCATTGGCTTTTGTGAAAGAGGCCCAAACTCTCCAGGCTGGACAGGTTAAAATTCGAGTTTCTGGGCCTCTGCTGCCTTTTCCCAGCAGGGTGATGATCTCTAGCATTTATCTGTCCGTGAGGCTTGCAAAATCATGGCCTGTCATAATGGTAAATAAAACGTGTTAAAGTTAATATGAAGAAGAAAGGAGCAATTACAACCGCTTAAAACAGTCTTCAAATATACTTAAGCAGAGGTTTGCCACGTAAACACACAATTAAAGCAAGAATTTGTGATGGATGCAAGGGGTTGACGGTCCCAGACATACTGTTTACTGGTGTAGTTAGCAGATGGATAAGTCAACTGATCCCAGATGTGCAGCTTATAAATATAAACTCACGTCTTACTAGTGATGTATGTCTGCAAGTAGCGACAAATTACTTTCTATTTAACTCTTTACTAGGGGGAACTTTGTGATACTTGCTTTACAAAAAAGACAGATTTTTAACAGGTTTCCTCTTTCAAAAGTGGTAACCAAATATCTGGAAAAAGGTACTTTTGTGCAGTTGTTTTAAAGGACAGGTTTAAATAGATTTACTTTTTTCTTTTAAGTCTATATATCTAAGCCTTATATCCCTAGCCACAGTTTTCAGATATTTGTAGCTAATTAATTCTTCAGAAATCTAATCTGAATTGAATTAATTTTCCCTTTTAGGGTACACACAAAGCAACTTTTAGGTAAGAAAAAAATGAAAACCGCTTTTGTTGCACATAATTCTTGCAACTAATGAAAAGTAATATTGTGGTTCCTTTCAAATAATGCAATAACAAAACACCAAATGAGAGCATTGCATTGTATTGTTATATTTGCTGTTTAAATAATTTAGCTGCAAAAATCTGAAGGCTGCTTTAGCTGTAATTAATTATTCATTAATGACATGCTAATTGCACAATACCTTTGAATATTTAACAAAATGCAAAAGCCAGGCTCTGAAGTTATGTTTTTAGTGCAAGGAGGGAAAAATCCTTTAGTTCATCACTGCGTCAGGAGGACAAAAAAAAGTCCCTTTTCGGATGTGAGTAGGGTAGTAGTAGTGGCCTACTTTCCATTCACCATCTCCATTCCCTTTGTGCAGTGGAATATAATGTCCTTATCTAGACTCAACAATTGACAGGGTGGTAAATCCCTTGACTTTTGTCCAAATGATTTCTCTACAAAAATGGGTTAATTATCGCCTTTCCCTTGCTTTTTGACTAACAAAGGGCCCTGGATCTCTTTTTTCCTTTCTTTCCTATTTACTGTAAGGAGCCCTTTGAAATGTGATAGTTTAATCGGCAACACCTTCTACAGGGGGAATACTGAGAAGCCGGCCTGGCCCTGCCTGGAGCTCAGGTTGCTGTGTGAACATTACCGTGGTTAGGAGATACGACCTTTATTATGCCAAAGCCATCCTGGACTTTCAGGATGAAAAACTCCTGAGTGCTCAGTAGTCGACTTCATTTGTTTCTGCTAATAAAAGCTGGTGGGTTTTTAACAGTGTCTTTTAGTGGGTGGGATGACTAAAGGGCACAGTGTTGAACTGGCTTAGTTGTGTTTCATTAATTCCCTGCAAGACTGGGAGTTTGCATCTTTCTGTGCCTGTCTCTGTTTCTAAGCTTCAAAGCTCTTCATTGTCTCTGACCTGTAAGTCAGGGATCTAGTCTTGGTAGTGGATAAGCAGAGAACTGGGACTGTCTTTTTTCTTTTTAATTTGTCATTATCACCATCTTGGTCCAAATCAGAGAATCATCGGACCCTAATTTAGTACAAGGCAGTGAGCTGTGTGGCAGCTTGTCCTTGTGGTTGAGAATATATTTCATGCACTAGGGCCTACTTATTTTGCATTTGACTCCCATTACTATTAATGGCATTTATGAACGCACGTTGGCGGGAAGAAGATCCCATTGAATCTGTGCATTATCAGAGAGATGGGGAATTAACATACTTGGTGTCTAGTCCATGATGGATTTTACTGTGCTGTGGAAATACTTAGCAACTAAATGAGAAATCTCCATTGTGAACATGCACCTGCCAGGAAAAAAAAAAAAAGAATGGAGTAGAGAAGGAGGCACATTCAGTCAAGTGGACACCCCGTTCCCTCTTTTGCCTCTGCAGTCTGTCATCTGGGAAATGCTACATCTGCAGGGAGCCATTGTTCAACATGGCATGATATAATAGAATTCCTGTTTTGTAAACTCATGGCATTACAGGCCCACCCAGCCAAAAGTGTGTCAGGGTCAAAAGTTTTTATAGTCAATTTAGAAGTCACAGCTTGCTAAGTGAAAAGTGAAATAATGCACAAATAGTGTGTTATTTAGTGCTACAGGAATCAGATGGTTCAGCGTTCACAGTGGCAAACCATTTATTTGCTTAGTGCATTCCACAGTCACATGCCTCTTGCTTGGCTTAAAATTTTTTTCTTTCTAAGTTTGAATTAGTATTTAAAAATTGGTGAGATTTGTATAAAAATCCCATTTTCTATCTTTTCTGGAAGAGCTAGAAGGTATAGCAACATGGAACAATGGGAATTCCCACATGGCAGTGATTGGCAGAAGCTGGGTAGCCTGGGCTTGCATTCCCCATTTGAACACATCACTTGTCTAGTGACTGTGGCCATTTGCGTTTCCTGCCTTGGGGTGGGGATTTGAAGTAGGAATGACTGGGTTAGAATGGTCAGGGAAGATTGACTTGGGAACAGACTCTACCAAGTTAACTACATACTCCTGTGGTATTCAGTGATAGATCTCAGATGGTTCCCATCTCTCATTTATTGGGGCTTTTTCCTTTCTCAGAGCAAATGATGTCACACACAAAGGTTGTCTCCCAGGCCACTGAAGAAGCAACTTACATTGCTTGCTGCATGGTCCTCAGACCAGTGCCAGTTTCATCAACAATAATTCTTGTATTTCTTTTTAAATCTCAGAATAACTTTTATCATGCTCCTCTTTTGTGCGAGTCATTGGCCTGGGCACTGTTTACATGAATTGGCTCCCTTTGAGCCTCAGAAAGGTTGACTGAGGCAGTTGCTGGCGGAGCATGTTGGATCACCTCAGTGGAACGTGTGCCTGGGCTGGAGTTTTGTTGGGAAGCGAAGGTAGGAAGAATAGGTTACTGACTTCATCAGCTACCGACTCTGGCCTTTAGCCTGCCCCAAATACCTTTTCTTGGTTGTGTTCTTTGAGTGACGTTGTTACATTAAACCTTGCCCCTGCCCAAGTCCTGAAGTGAATAACATCCAAGGAAAGTAGGCAGGAGTGCCAGGAGTGCCAATTTCATGAGCATTAATCAGAGACCTTTGGGCCAGGAAATAGAAAAGCATTGGTAATCCATTTCCCCTTAGCCCACTGCCTCTGTGGAAGCCAGCCTGAAACTTTTCGTCTTATTTAGCAGTATTAAGGAAACATCTGTGAACAGGCACCACCATACACCACTGGGAATTGCTTAAAAGTGATACAACATGAATCTGTCAAGTGAAAAATACTGCTGTGGGGAGCTTGACTCGTAAACTGTGCACACACACGAACTCTTCTTCCTGGAGGTTTGGATTGAGTTAGGGAACAAATGGGTTACCAGGAGAGAATATGTTTTCCTACTGTGAATTAGAGTATGAATATCTAATATGGGAGAACTAGAATGTGGAATTCTTGTTTAAATATGGGTGGGGTGTGTATGACTGAGAGCATATTTGAAGCTAGTGTTGAAAGGAACATATATTGACATCTGAACCAAGGTCCCAGATTGGCCAGCCATGTCTACATTGGGTATAGGTCACTTTTTTTTTCTTCTAGAAAATTACCTTGCTTGTCGAGGTGGACTCTTTTGGAAAAAGCCTGAACATCGTTTCTCTGTGTAATCTGATGAAAATGTTTGAAAGGATAAAGAAGGATGCTAAATGGGAACACCATCAGGGTGTAGGAACTAAGATACTACAAAAATTAAAACTGCTTAGATCCTTTTGTGGATTGATAGGAGACAAGTGATTATGGACGAGGCTGTTAATATTCATCAATGTGAAGAGTAAGTTGGGGAATTGCACAGAATTTTAAGAAGAATAGGAAAAGGTATAAAAAAGGGGATGTCAGTTACCATTCCTCCTGTATACCCAGGTAAAATCATGAATGTCTGGTATAGAAAAGAGGGGCCTTGAAATGCATTGGCATTTCCAGAAAATATTCCATGACCTACTCCTGTTGCAAATGTGCCTTTTACCATCGCAGGGGGGATAAAATGCCAGGATCCAACTCCAGAGCACAATTAAGGGCTTGTGTGATACAGCGGGCAGCCATTCTGTGCCTGAGAGTTTTCACTGTATAATTAAAATAAACTGAGGGGCAGGAGGTGGGGAGAGAAGTGGGGGAGGAAGGTCCGTCTGAAGCATATTCAGACATGACATTTTCTGATGTCGATAACCATCGGGAGCTCAGCTCCTCTGTCCGTGAAGACAAGAATGCCACATGTCAGTCAAAGGCAGAGCCCCGGAGCAGGCTGGAGCCTGGAGGAAGCCGCGGAGGGCCCATTTGGCCAGGCTGCTGCTTAGGCTGTAATTGTGCTTTCTTTGTGTCGATGATGTCCATGTCTGGATTTCTAAAGAGGCCTGATGATACTGAGAGATAGCAGGTAGTGCAAAAATTTGCTCTTCTCTTTCAAGCTGGGATTCTAGGCCATGCTTCATCCCAGTGGAATAGATAAAAATAACACACCCAAGAAGCTATCTCGGGAAGACTTAAATTTTTGAGAGCCAGTATCAGCAGTTCCGGACCTTATATAGTACACTTGTATAATGCCTCTTTTACAAAGTGTCTTTTTTTTTTTTTTTTTTTTTTAAGTATTCCAGTATACATCCTTCCATGAGGGGCTTTGTTGTTCTTTCTGTCTTGTAGTAAAGGAGCTTCCCCTCCTTTGGCGGAGCAGCACTGCCATTGGCCTGCCCTCAGGCCTCCCCTTGCATCACAGAGACAAGCAGCACCCAGTTCTCCTTCAGCACAGAAGGGAAGGAGGGCTCAGCCTGGGAGAACGTGGGTGATGTTTTGACTCCCCATTTCCCTCACCCCCACACAGGGAAGCCTGGAGTGTCTCTGTTCCTGTGACAGTCTGCCACTCTTGTTTCCTGAATAGTGCTTAGGAAGCACACCCACCCTCTAGGAATGGGCGAGTCATGTCTGAAAAGATCATTACAGGTTCTTTAGACTATCTAAAATTTTTTCTGTTGCAGTTCTGGAGAAAAATACAGGAAGGACAATTGTTTTCAAAGCAAAAGCTGGATTTAAATTGAGTAAGAAAGAATGCTTTAGCTATTTAGTGAGGGACCTTTTTAAAAAGAGCTCTGTACATTTCTACTGTTCATCCTTCCCCTCCCCATTTTTACACTCAAGGGAAATGGTTCTCGATCCAACTCTTCACTTGCATATTTAACTTGGCTCTGACGTGATGTCTTCTTACGGTTTCTGTTGGCTGCGATCCCTCTGTGTACCTTCCAAACTCTAGAATTATAGATTGTCAGGGCATAGATTAGAAAGGACCTTAATAACTGATGAATTTCAAATAACTTTTGTCTCTCCTCTTTACATGAATTGATTGCTAGTGGCTGCCGGAGCACTGGTTGGGAAGTCTAGGAAGGTGGAGTCCGGGCTCAGTGGGAATGGGGGTGATGATAAAGCAGTGATGTCTTTCTCTGGTAAGAGGGGGAGTAGAGGTGCACGTTTTGTATGTCCTATTGCTGATTTTGCATCATCTTATTTTCTATAGTTTATGAGAGAAATGACTATAAGTAACTTGATTGACCAAAACACCCAACAGTTATGCTGCATAGAATATTCCAGTGTCTTCTTTCCCATTTTTGGGTCCCTTCTGCCCTCCCATTCTGTTTCCCATTTCAGCTGAGATTTCAGAGATGGTTCAGAGCATTCCCAGGAATACAGACTTGTACTCAGAAGAGGCATGGGCATGCTCGTAGGTAGAGTCCACTCAGCTTGCGTCCCCTGACCCTAGAATCCAGACTGACTCTGGAAGTTAGGTCAGAGGTCTGGTATGTGGATAGCATCAGAGAGTTCTGTTTAGTAGCTTTTCTGGTGGGATTTGGATGTGATAAGGGATGCCACATGTAACACGTAACACAACTAGAATTAATCACTTATTTCTGTAATTAAGCTGTCTACCCTGCTAGATTGTAAGCTCCAGAAGAGCAGTATTATGTCTCTCTTTGCTGCTGTGTGCTAGGAGGCTAGCATGGTTCCTCTGTGTCTTTAGGTGTGTATGTGAGTGGTATATGGGGGCCCAATGTACACTTGGTAACTGATGTTCACTTGCTAACTGAAGTGAAGTGAATGAATGGACATTAGGGTGCTTTTAGATGCTCCAAGTCAGCCCAGGAAGTTAG
Source organism: Loris lydekkerianus (assembly GCA_963574355.1). NCBI lineage: Eukaryota > Metazoa > Chordata > Mammalia > Primates > Lorisidae > Loris > Loris lydekkerianus. Next base: position 12,709 of record CAUYPK010127729.1, read on the forward strand.
ACTGTCTGGTTAGAACGATGACTGGTCTTTGCGTCATTCTGGCCACGCTTTGCATTAATGTGACTCCTTGAAAGGCAGGAGATTCAATTTGTCAGATGACTACCCTGGATCATGTTTGACTCACGATTAGTCTTTCTAGTCAGTCACCTAGAACTGTCTCTTTTTTTTTTTTCTGTCTCTCCCTCCTTCTTCTTTCTTTTCTTCTTTCTTTCCTTTTTCCTTCTCTCTTTCTTCATTTCTTTCCTTCTTTCCCCCTTCCTCTCTCTCTTTCTTCTTTATTTTCATGCTTTCTTTCTTCCTTTCTCTCTTCTTCCCTTCCTTCCTCCCCCTTTCTCCTATCCTCTTTCTTTCTCTCCTTCCCACCCCAAGCCTCTCCTCTTTTCCTCTTCTTCCGCCTTAAACCCTTTCCTTATCTTTCCCATGCCTAAATTCTCTTCTGGAGATGCCTGGGTCGTCACAGAGACTTTCTAGATGGCTACTATCTCCAGCATTTCTTCCTTGCCATATATTAAGCCTCACTGATCAGAGCTTCCTTAATGATACCACCCCTCCTTGAAAAACCTTTACTGGATCCCTATTTCCTTGTATATGAAATTAAAACTACTGTTTGGAATTTATGCTAATTAGTAATCTATTGCCACTTATGTAATCCTAATGTCCAGTGAAGCAAAACAACATACAATATTAATAATAACTCTCATTAACTGAGAGCTGACCATGTGTCAAACACTGCACGAAGTGTTTTTTCCCCAGGTGGTTCTAGCTACTGCTATTATCTCTAATTTATAAATAAAGCTGCTGAGACTTAAAGAGATGAAGTACCTTGGCCAAGGTTACACAACCAGTCAGTGGAAGAACTAGGATTGAATGAAGGTGGTCTGATTCTAGAGCAGTGGTTCTCAACCTGTGGGTCGCGACCCACAAGAACAGTATTAAAGGGCCATGGCATTAGGAAGGTTGAGAACCACTGTTCTAGAGCACCCCCCCAACTTTTTTCTTTTTTCTTAGAGACACAGTTTCACTTTGTCGCCCTTGGTAGAGTGCCATGGCATCACAGTGCACAGCCACCTCCAGCTCTTGGGCTTAGGTGATTCTCTTGCCTCAGCCTCCCAAGTAGCTGGGACTACGGGCATCTGCCACAATGTGTGTTTATTTTTTTGTTGCAGTTCGGCAACAAAAAACTGGTGGTGGTATGAACCCGCCACCCTCAGTATATGGGCCTGGTGCCCTACCCACTGAGCCATAGGCGCTGCTCTAGAGCAAAGGCCCTTGACAACTAGTTTGTATATTTCCAGATAGGGGCTGGAAAGATAGATACAGTGACGTGGTACTAAATTTGGTGATATCTTAGGACACTGTTTCACAGTGGGAAGAAAGTATTTTAAATAGTACAGCATCTATATCTTATAGAGCACAGTTTCTAAGAGCAATTCCCTCAATGATCTACGAGCTAATATCTGAAGTCTCACCCACTCTTTCCTTTCTTGTTTTCAGTTATTTGTAGTGAAAAGAATATTGCATATTTATAAATGCATCTTTTCTCTAATAGTCACATGCTTTTTGTTTCCTCAAAAAGTACCGAAGCTATATTAGCTGGAAGCTATTTACAACTGTACCAAGGCTTTAAGACTCTTAGGATCTAGGAATAAAGGATCTTTAGGTTTTGGGGAGAAGCAGTTATGTTTGCATAATTCAGTGGAAACCCTGACGATAGCTGTATGTCTGCACATGTGCATGAGGGTGTGTTTGTGTCCACATACTGTGCGTGTGTAGTGGGTGTGTAGGAGGAGGAGGAAGGGGACTAGCACAGAGAAGCAGGATGAATGACTATCTTCCTTAGAGACTTAGAGCATCATTAGGCTTTGACTGTAGATGGTTCTTTGTCATGGTTTGTCTCCAACTAGCTGAATTCTTGTTCCCAGAAGAAGGTTTGCTACATTTGTACATGTTCCTGATTTGATATGTCCAGTTGTCACTACTTAGATCTAAACGCTCACGTTATCCATTCTTCCCAAAATGTGTATGTCTGGAATGAGTGTTTCTTTCTTTCCCTGACAGCAAACCTGAGGATTTGGTGTTTGAATAGTTCAAGCACCAATGATTTGGTGCTTGAAAGCCCCAAGTGCCCACACGTTCATCCTTTTCATTTTCTGTCCCCCCCACCCCCCACCCCCACCCTCCCCAACCCTGTCATGCAGCTGGTTGTTCTCAGCAACAGGTGATTGTTTTCACTTTGTCTGTTTGGGGCCAAAAGCTTTGCCCTGATCATCTTCAGAGTGGCTGACATGTTCAATTAAACTCTGCTCAGTCAGACAGACATAACTTCTCACAAAAAGCTGTCAGGACCTATCTCTTACCCAAATGTTACATAGATAATGATCATAATAATAATTGGTTTCAATTCACACAGAGGCCATCCTTTCATTGGGGTGGTTTTATTCCAGGGATAGTCCACTGGGAAGCGTCCTTCATGGGGACTCATTTCCCATATGAGTCTGCCCCCTATTTCACCAGTGAGGGGGGAATGGTCTGCGCAGAAAGACCCTTTTTCATGTTTTGTTCTTTTAAAAGCCTAGAGTGTGTGTGTGTGAGGGGTGCCCTATCTGAACATCCCATCTTCTTTGTCTTCCCGAGAATATTCCCAAGATATAGCAACCAAATAGCCTAGCAAAGTGGTTGACATCCTGGGCTCTGGAGTCAGACATATCTAGGTGCAAATCCCAGCTTCCCCACTTGGCATCTGTCTGGCCTTGGGAAAGTTGTTATACCTTTCTAAGCTTTTGTTTCCTGACCTTCCACATGGGGCTATTAACACTTTACCTTCAGAGCAGCATTAGAGAGGAGAATGTATTTAAATAGCCATTTGACTAATTCGGAGGATATATTAAAATATCACAGGATCTTTCAGTAAGGATAATGTGTTTTTTTTTTTTTTTTTTTTTTAAATTGAAAAGGACCTCCAGTTCCGTAACAGCAATAAAGCTGTTCCAGTGATTCCTACTCCCTAGACTCACCAGTATCAGATGTAGGGCCTCCAGTTCTTTGCCAAATTCTCCCCTTTGGTTTCAGCAGGTGTGTGATTGAGACACCAGCCTGGGGACAGTCTTCAAGTTGATCACTCCTCTCCCAGGTGAAGCAGTTTGCAGGTGCCGTCGTTACCCCACTGCTTAGCTTGTTGCATTGTGGTTCTCTAACCAGCAAAGGCTGCAGCTGGTAATTCTGCTCAATAAAGGTGGGAGCAAGGAAAACTCTCCCAGAGTGTACCAGCACAGGGCAAGTCCGGGCGCCGGAGCTCCCTGCCAGGTAAACAGAGCACTTGGCATTGTAGTAGGGAGATCAGGAAAGCATATGGGCAAAGTCTTTGATGAAGAGAATGATGAGAGGGCATGAACATATTCCTTAAAACTGTTTCAGAATTCTCGGTTAGAATATTCAGACTCCATCATCCATGGCTTTTGTTAGCTCAGTAGTTGTGTTCCTATTTGGGATCCTGGGCTCTGCACATCTAAGGAGGACTGATTTCCAAGGTGGTAGATTGTCAGATGATTTCTGTGGTAAGGGGCAACTTCACAGCCCTTTTCCCTCAGGAAAGCAGCCCATGGCTGGCTCTCTATGATTGACTGTTCATTGATTGGTTACTTAAAAAATGGAAGGTTTTCCCCACGAATTATAATGCAAGTGTCCACTTCTCATTAAATAATACCATAGAACAAAGTCTGATTATGTCATTTTCCTATGTACATAATAAAGCCCCAAAATTTGCATTCAAGATACCTTGTATTCAAAAAGCTTCCCTATAATTAAATTTCAGTTCATTCCACCTTTGAGCCAGAGGTGTTGGAGGTGTTCGGCTTCCTTGCCCTTGTTTGTTCTTGTCTCTAACCTGTCCAGTCTTCAGCTCCATGGAAATGTCTGTTTCTAAGCTGGAAATGTCTGTTCTGTCTGAATTTCCATAGTAGGAGCCCGTGTTCCTTGGCACTTTCAGCTTTGTACCTCAGGGTACGGATTATTTAATGTAGCTTCTCTCCCTGTCCAGTTGATTAAGTCCTTGAGGATTTGTTTTGTGTTCATCTTTGTGTTTTCCAGAAGACCCAACCCTGTCCCACACATACTAAGCACTCAGGTACGTGGGGCTCATGAGGAGCACAGAGTAGCTGTGTCTTGCACTTCATGTGCTACTTCTGATTCATTGTATGCAGACAAGAACACCTTCTGTGCCAGGTCTTGAAGTTATAGCAGGGAACGAGATGGACACAGCTCCTGTCCTCCTAGAGACTGGTGGGAGAGCTGGACAAGTAGACATGATTTGTATTCATTGATCCCATGCTGAATTCCAGGATGTTGTAGATGCCTATTGGAGGAGCCCTAAGCTAACAGTTATGTGTAGGTCCTGAAAAAGAAGAGGTTTGGAATGTTATGGACTGAAGGTTTGTGTCTCTCCCTAATTCACATATCAAAGCTCTCACCTTCAATGTGATGGTACTGTAAAGTAGGTAATTAAGCTTAGATGAAGTTAGAAAGCTGAAGTTCCCATGATTGAATCAGTGCCTTTATAAGATGAGGAAGAGAGGTAAGAGTTCTCGCTGTCTATGCCATGTGAAGATGTAGCAGGAAGGCGGTCATCTGCAAACCAGGAAGAGAGCCCTCACAAGACAGCCTGCAGCACCCTGATCTTGGACTTCCCAGCCTCTAGAACTATGAGAAGTAAATTTCTTTTGTTTCTAAGTCATCCAGTCTATGGTATTTTGTGGTGGCCGCCTACAGACAAAGACAATAATAAAGGCGGGGAAAGTAGGAGTGTGTTTATGAGAGAAGGACCAGCAAGGGCACTTTCTGGAGGAGGAAGAGGGAACAGAGCTTATTTGAACAACCCTAAGTAACCTATAAGGCTGGAGTGAGAAGGGGGAAAGGTAAAGCTGTACATTGTCCAGTGAGTCCTATGGTCTTATGAGACATAAGAGAGCAGAAGGGAGCCATTGATTAATTCAGAGGACGTGTTAAAAATCACAGGATCCTTCAGTAAGGATAATGCATTTCTTTTGAATTGAAAAGGATCTCAAACAAAACAAAAATATCAGGAATCCAGGAGTAAAGACTAGGGGACTTGAGCCAGAGTTTAAATTCCTCCTTCAAAGCTACATTTTGCCTTGAAGTGTGAACGTACCGGGTCCACAGTGAGATATTATTCTCACGGCTCTCACTGGCAGCAAGGGGCCGTGGAGGATCTCTTGAAATGAATGGGAATGTTTCTTGAGTGGTATATTGAGAAAGCACAATGGCAAAGGGGTGTGTGTGGGGGACAATGCTTTAGGCTCTTGCCAGTGGGTGCCTGATGAAATACATCTTGACGTGCCATTGAAGTGTGGAGCCATGCAGCCCTGTGAGGTCACCTGTCCCACCCCCTGCCCAGGCAGATTATTCCTCACACTCCCTTCTCAGCTCTTTGTCCAGTGGCTTTGTGCACCCCAAGCGATGGGGCTTCCCCCGCCTCCCTGGGGAAGCCATTCCGCAGTCGAATAGAGCCTGCTCTTAAGAAGGTTGCCCTGATATTCAGCCCAAGTTTTCCTTTCTGTAATTACATCCCATTCCTCTCTGCTCTACCCCTTTGCATGACCCTGAGCAATTCTTTCCCTTCATCGGTGTGCCTACACCCTTGCTCCGGGAGAGTATTTGATCCTCGGTTCTTTTTGTCATCCCTGAGCTTTGCTTATTCCTGGCTGGTGCTGCGGGAACCCTTATAAGTAGCTCCCGCTGCTGTTCCCTTTAATCCGCATGGCTTCCCTTCTTTGATTTCTGTCCAATTTGCCTATTTCTTTCAGGGGGACTGACGGCCCCAGAATGAATCCTAGACCTCCTACCTATATTATTTATTAATCTTTTATATGGAAAACCTTCTCAATGATGCTAAACCAGGGTGGGTGGAAAATAAAAATCTCTTTGAAAGACAGAGCTGATGTGAAGTCCCTAGGATAGGACTCTGGCACTTCAGAGAAAATGAGTTTGACTGCAAGGAAAAGTCCCCCACACAGTCCTCTGATATTTGTGCACCTGTTCATTGTACCATTGGGGGCAGAGGAAGTATGAATTTAGGCCATGGAGGGATGGGAATGACCATCCCCAGGCTCACTAAACAAGGCCTGTTCTCCAAGGCCAGGCTTTGGGGTTCACTCCTCCTTCACCCCTTCTTTGATGTGCCCTCACCCCTGCTTTGGTGTAAGCAGATAAAAATAATCTCTCCTCTCCTTATGAATTGCCATAGTACTTTTGCAGAGCTTGTTTTTGTCTTTCCTGTTCTCTATTTTATTTGTTTACTCATTCAGCAAACATTTAGCTGGTGCCTTCTCTGTTCATAATATTATGATTTATTTGGGAGAAAAGGAAGACAACAAGATTAAAACCACAAAACAAAATTCTTACCCTGAAGCTGTTGCCAGTCCAGAGGAGGAAACCAGTGCATAGCTATAGACGGATGCTGGGGTGGAAATGTGCTCAGAAAACTGTGGACCCCTGGAGCCCACATGCCTTGGGATAAAGTTTAGTTCCCACTGTGGATTGTAGGCCCATCCATGTATGTAGGAAGGATCACTGCCTGGTTCTTCTGGGCATCCCTTACACGGTCTCACGCTTGCCTTCCACCTGCTAGGTGCCAAGCTGATATTTGCCTGGAGTACTTCTATGTGCTAGGCAATGTACTAAGCCCTTCACTTTGTATGTATAAAGTCTTTACAACAACTTTAGGCAGGAGTATTGTTTTCAGTTAGGAAGGAGGTAGCCAAAGTCTCCAGGATCTGAAGGAATGAACCTGAAGTCACCCAGGAGTTGGTGGTGGAGCTGAGGTTGACCTTAGGCCCTTTTCCTGCAGGCTGTGCCCTCCTATGCTCTATGTTGCATGTGTGAATCGCTCACTCATGATCAGCTGAGATGGGAAACTGAGGCAGGAAAAATGGTTCATACAATAACCAAAGACCTTTTCATATTTTACCCCATAACGCTTTCGCTGTGTCGGTCTTGATAAAAAGCAAGAATGAGAACAGCAAGGTCTTTTGTCCTGTCAGGCATCCTGGGAGCATACACAGATATTTATTTATCATTTCATTGACTGTGTGAGAAAGAGCACGAGAAACTAAACTTTTATTTTTTTTAAAATATGTTTTTGTAGCTGGGCACGGTGGCTCATGCCTGTAATCCTAGCACGCTGGGAGGTTAAGGCGGGTGGATTGCTTGAGCTCAAGAGTTCAAGACCAGCCTGAGCCAAAGTGAGACCCTGTCTCTCCTAAAATAGAAAAGCTGAGGCAAGAGGATCGCTTTAGCTTAGGAGTTGGAGGTTGCTGTGAGCTATAGCACCATGGCATTCTACCCAGGGCAACAGCTTGAGACTCTGTCTCAAAAAAAAAAAAAAAAAGAAAGAAAAGAAAAAATGTATTTGTCCAGAGTATTAACCTATTTAGAATACTGGGACCTGTCATATACAGAGGGACCTGTCATATACTAGAAAATGGCCCTCTAGTACAAAGATAGTAGAATAAAAGTGAAACAAATCATCTGGTTATTTGGAAAACCTTGGGGTATTTGGCAGAGTTTTCGTGTCATAATGACATTGTCTGATTTTGGTAAGTCTGCCCAGCAGAGAATAGGTGTTCGCTGCACTTTTATGAATACATAGCCAGGACTTCTTATACGTTTTGCACTTTTGGGGGGGTGGGTGAGAGTTACTTTTTGTATGAATGTGCTAAGAAAGGGCTAAATATAGTAATGGAAATTGTGATCATTTTTAACAGAGTCAGTAAAAGAAAAAATATAATAGTGTTAGTTTTCTTTTTTTTTTTTTAATTGTTAAATCATAGCTGTGTACTTTTTTTTTTTTTTTTGCAGTTTTTGGCCGGGGCTGGGCTTGAACTCGCTACCTCCGGCATGTAGGGCCAGCACCCTACTCCTTTCAGCCACAGGCAGCGCCCTCATAGCTGTGTACATTGGTGCAATTGCCTGTACCCATTCTAAGATGCACCATAGATGTGGCCCGACCCATTGCCCTCCCTCCACCAAAACCTCCCCCCTCCCTTCCCCTTCCTTGGCCCTTTCCCCATAGTCTTGTGCTATAGTTGGTTTTCATTTTTGTATATGCTTCTGCCTCTACAAATGTCTTATAAGGAGATGGGTCTAGTTTTCTCCTGTTTATGTTTTAGTGTAACTTTGTTTGTGTGTATGGCGAGTGCCTGCCGCAGGGGATGCTGGGTGTTTTAACCAGCTGGCCTGCTCCAGTTCACTTATGCTAATCTGGGAGTGGGACAGCAGCACCTGTGCCCATGGCTCCCCAGAGGCTCTGGGCAAGTGGGGTGGCTGTGCTGCAGTAAGCACATTTGTGTCCCGTTTCTGGAATGTGTCCTCATCTCCTTGGGGCTCATGGGCTGTGCTTTCTGGATTCACCTTAACTCTGCCCTTGGAACACAGCCTCTGGCCAGCTGCTCCCTCTAAGTTCCCTCTTGCAAAGGGGGGAACAAGTTCATTCTTACCTTCTCTTGGGCGGGGCAGGGTCAGGGAGCTAGAAGAGGGACACACACCTGCCTGGGCACCTTCTTTGAGGTTAAACAGAAACTGGGCCCATCATTTCACAAAAGTAAATACTACCATCAGTTTTTCTGTTTAGTAGATTAAATACACAGTAGTACCTAAGTAGTAAATTGACCACCTAAGGGACTGTAACAACTGGTCAACATATGGAGGTGGTCAACATAAGGAACCAGGCCTACTGTATTGATATGTACCCGTGGTGCATGTCCAGTCTGTGAAATTAGGTCCACTTCAGGAGGTGATTACATTAAAAGATACAGTGTAGCCTTTAATGTCTTTTTTTTTTTTTTTTTTAAATCAAATCATAGCTGTGTACATTAATGTGATCATGGGGCACCATACACTGGTTTTATAGACCGTTTGACGCATTTTCATCACACTGGTTAACATAGCCTTCCTGGCATTTTCTTAGTTACTGTGTTAAGACATTTACATTCTACATTTACTAAGTTTCACATGTACCCTTGTAAGATGCACCTCAGGTGTAATCCCCATTTAATATCTTAAGCTCGGCAGCCCAGCCTGCCTGTGTTGCTCCACGACTTTAACACATTCTTGTTGAATCTTAACCTCTGTAAGCCTGTTTCTTCCCTCTTCTGTAAAACGGGGGTGATAACAATATCTCCCTTGTGGACTTATGGTAAGTACAATTATATACCTAAAGCCTTTAGCGCAGGGCCAGGCTGCAGTTTTGACTTACTGTTTCTAGTGATGACATTCAGTAAATGCTATGTGCCAGGCACTGTACTAAATATTTTCTATGCATTATCTTATTTAATCTTCATGACAACGAGGCTATGTGACCAAATAACTGACAGGAATCTAATTCAAGCTGTTATGAAGTTAATAGAGGAAAAATGTTTGTAGATTATATAATATGTAGATATGTTTTTGTAGATATGTTGTAGAATATAATCTCTACTCTTTCCAGGTATGGACACTGCCCATTGCAAGACCTCAGAGTTGAAATTTGAGTGGCTTATCTGAAGTATGGAAAACTTTTGAACTTGAGGGTTGGGGAGGAAAGAGGAAGAAAAAGGTTAATCTCAGGATCTTTCACTTTGAAAGTTTCCATTTCCCTCCGTCTTCTAAATGCTCTCCCCTTACATCTCTGCAAAATAGCATGGTGTGCGATCTTCCAGGTAACAAGGAGATAACCCAGTATGGCAGTGGTGTGTGTGTGTGTGTGTGTGTGTAGTACACTGTTCTGCACTGACCTCACAGAGGTTGCTGATGAACTAGTATGCATGTAAATGACATGTAGCTTTGAAGTGTGAGTCACTCCCATACGTTCATGATGCTCTGCGCCATGCTCATTACCTGGGAATCAGACCACATACATTCACACACCCAACACACGTACACATGCTCGTCTGTCTGTGTGTATTAGATGTGGTAAAACCTTCCTGTGGCTCCATCTTACAATTTGGAGATTCTCTTTTCAATAGAATGATAGACGGTAAATGAGGGTCAGTTTTGTTTTTGAGTGCTTCAATAAAAGAGCAAAACGTAAAAAAAAAGATGAACACATTGTGACATCCATGCAGATTGTCCTTCAGTGTAGGTGTTAAGCAAAGGAAATACTGTGTTTTCTGAAAGGTCTCGGTGCTTTCTGTTTATTTGTTTGGGGTTCTTTCTTTTTGAGTGTGAGCAGATCTAATTTATTTGTTTTTGTATGTTTACTTCATTTAAAATGAAGAAGTCCTTACGTTGAACACCACTACTGGTCTAGCTCTGTGTTAAGTTACTTACCTTATTTCTCAAAGAGTGTGGAAAGGCTAAGCACCATTGGCTCAGAGAGGTTCATTCATTTGCCTGAAGTGGCAGAATTAGTAAGGGGCAGAACAAAGTTGCAAGCCCTGATTTCTTTGTTCTCAGCTCTCTTTCCCTCACCTTGTGGCTTTGAAAAGGTTAATATAAACAAACAATTCACAAATTATTTGATGAGTAGTTTGAATTTATTTTATTTACTCTCCAGTAGGAGAAAAAATCTATATTATTTGTCTGAGCACCCCCAAGGCCCACATAAATCCGAGTGTATTAAGAATGTGATTGGGAAATATTAGGCAAACAATGTATTGAGCCCCTCATCTCCAGCTGACAGGTGGCTTGTTCTGTGCATCTCTTTCTGTGTCTTCACTTTAGTCATAATTATGTTATCCTTCAGAAGGATGATGGTTGCCTGTAGTGGTAAGGTTTCTACCTGCTGCTGGACTATCTCCTTTTTCCCTTAGTGGAAAGCATTTTCAAACATTTCTTTAGAAAGCCTCGAGGGGGAAAAAGTTTACATGTGAAAACATGTTCTTCCCTTTACATTAAATTTTTATTTTTTGAAATTTAAGTATGTGCATATTGACAGTTTCTCACTGATTAGGAAGAAAAAAAAATAAGAAAAACCAAGAGATCAAAAAGCCCCACTAAGCCTTGGCTGTATGTATTCTGAGGCCAGTGAAAGTGAAAGTGGTTGCAGACGTTTTGAGGGATCAGACACAGGGTGTCCATCACTCTCTACAGTAAGTAAATGAAACCTTTAAGAACAATATTCACCCATGAGGATTTTGGACAGTGCTGTGAAATTATCAATGACTTTAAATGCTGCACTCTTGCCTTATATAAGTCTGTAGGAATCTTTATACAAATGGACATAGTAACTAATAGTAACATATTAAGGTTATGAAATGTAGAAGAGCAACTTTTGAAGAAAGTTGTTCTGGGCGTGCCCTCCTGAGAATCTCATAATATTCCAGCAGTTCCCAGTATTTAAGTAAGCTGTGAGCTATAATGTGGCCCAATAGTTATGAAGTCAATGGAGGAAATTGTTTGGACTGATTATTTTACAAATTATATAATGGTGTAATTATAAATCACACAATGTAAAGTTCCCAATCACATCTAGGGGCATTAAAAAAAAGACATATTATTGAATAATTTTTATAATTTCAATATTTTTAAATGAATAGTTTTTACTAAGTACAATACATAAATATATATTTTGCAGTTTGTTTGTTTTTTGGCTGGAGCTGGGTTTGAACTTGCCACCTCTAGTATACGGGGCCAGCGCCCTACTCCTTTGAGCCACAGGCACTACTCTAAGTATAATATTTTTAAGTGAATAGTTTTTACTGATTGTAAAGATAAACATTAAAATTACCTTTCATTCCATCTTCCCAGGGTAACCACTGTTCACACTTTGGAATTTGTTTACTTTTTAAAGTACATAAATAGATGCATTGAAATTTGTGGATGTGGGAATATATCATAAACTTTATACCTAATGTTACATCTTTAGCCTTTGTTGCTATTTTTATTAATATGTATTCCTTGAACACGTTTTTTAATGACTGTGTAATACTACGTCATGTGGCTCTACCATCATTTATCTAAACAATCTACCCATGTTAGACATTTAGGCTTTTAATTTTTCATTATTATAAATAATGCTTTTATGAGCATCTCTGAATTCCTTATAATAGATTCCTAGAAGTACAATTACAGGCTCAAAGGATGTGAACGCCTGATGCAATACCCAGAGTGCTTTCCAGAGAGGCTGTGCCAGGTGGCGAGAGCTCTCATCTCACTGTGTCCTCGCTGGCACAAAACATTTTATTAAGGAGCATCTGGGTGGTTACTAAAGTTAAGGTGGGAAATAATTGTGAAGAGAAGCAGAAATTTAAATTCCAAACAAGAAACCAAAACCAACAAAGGCATCAGGTTCTTCTAGAAACATCCTGTAATTTGTAGATGAGGGTCTCCTAACTTCTAGGGGCTGTGTTATCATTTCACAGCCTCCTGGAGTTTTAGCTGTCCCTCAGCCTCTCGGTGAATGTTCTCATGTTGCATTCATGCTCGATAGAGATTTAGGACTTTTACACCTTGTTAATACTTCTTCTATGCTCAACCCTCCACTAAGAAGCCGGTGAGCTCTTAACGCTTCTGCATAGGACCAGGGCATCCTGAAGTCCTCTGCAGCTAACTGGTTGAAAATTGACAATTGATGTCAATGTTTAATTTGCCCCACAACACTAATGTTTACATTTCCTGAGATGTTTTAGGGAATTGACTAATACTTTTGAGGGCAACAGCCTTTGAGAGTGTCCTGAAAAACTCACAAGGTCATCTCATCCAGCACCTGCCTGAGGCTCAAACCAGTCCAAGCTACGGGTACCATGAGGGAGGAAAACTATTTTCATTTCTCAGTCATCAAAGTTGAGAGAAGAATCTTGAAAAAGTCCCCCAAACACCTGTTTTTCCTGATCTCTGGCTGGGCAATCAGTAAAGAATTATATTTCGTTTGCTGTGAATTAGCAGTATCATTACTGGAAAAATAGTGACTGATTTAAGTTATGACACAGTATAGGGCAGAGTGGATTTCCTTTGACATTAAAAACAAACTCTAGAAATAGATAATAAAGACTGTTTTGGCTAAATCCAGGTAAGATATGAGACTGGACCTGTTACTTTGAGGAAGAGTTTGCACAACATTAACAGCACCCCCTTTCACAAAGAAACAGCTGCCATAGAAACATTGTAGAAATTTTAAATGTGTGCAGTATGAAAAAAGGCCTGTTTATTGAGTAACCTGAGGAAACCCTGAGAGACTCTTTTGAATTGCAGAGGTGGCACAGCTTGGTGAAATAAAGCGGAACAGGGTTATCCCTACCTTGCCTCTGATCTGGAATAGATTACCCTGCTTGGTTTACTCTAGGTGTAAAATGGAGACATTTTAATACTTGTTCCCTTTAGACCTTTAGAATTTGGAAAAGACTTTTTTAATTCTTAGGAAGAAAACAGAGCAGAAATTCACAATGTGATCATTAATTTCCTTATGTGGGTCATACAACCATGATTGTATTTGGGATGCTGGAAATGTTTTCAAGGATGAAGTATCTAAAATATCCCATTCCTGTTCAAATCACATGCTGAACTGTGTAGCAGCACAGCCTCTGCTGGGGATGTGGGGCTCCTGGCTGTGGTGAGATGGGCAGCCTCATGTTGTCAGGGCAGCAGAATCCTGCGCACACTGGCCAGGCTTAGAGGAATGTCTTTTCACCCATTCCATTGACTTCAGCTTTTCTTGATTAGTCATTTGCATGTGCATTTTTGTCCTGTTCCTCACTAGCAGGGGCTGTTAATTACTAAACATAGGAGGTTTAAAAAACAAAACAAAACCAACCTTGTTTGCTAAAGTTTTGTTTTAGGTCCAATAATTTGGATTGGCAGCCAAAGAGGGGAAAAACGCAACAGATACACCTGACTAACTTGCATTTTGTATTTCTAACATTCAAAAGTACAATGCTTATGGTAATGAATTTTATCTATTATGAGGGAAAACAATCACCTTTGATGACATTATAGAATAAACACATTTAACAGCATGCTGAATTGCTGAAGTATCATTTTCAACGACCTCATTAGTGTCACTTAATTAAAACTTCCTGCTCTTGACTTTGATGCTGGTACAGGCAAAAACACAGAGGGAATTGAACAAACAACAAAAAGGGGGGGGGGGGTGCATTTTCTAGTGATGAATCACAGAGGTTGCTAATGAAACCAAATTACGTACCTTTTTCCTGCAACTTCGATAAAATAGTATGAAACACACAGCAACTTTGCATCAAACAAATTAATCAGCTGTCAGCAGATTTGCCTTATAATAATCTTTTGCACTTATTGATCATTTAAAAAAGGGGGGCTTTTTTTTCTCTGCACACAAGCATTAGGTTGGTGATAATTAAAGCCTCAGCTTCAGAAATGCCATAATAACCGTTAATTAGCAGGATGCTATTTTCAACATAATTTGCTAATTAGGCAGTGAGCTGGTATAGTGTATATACCTAATTATGAAGGGTCTTGTGCTGTAGACACATGTGACTGGAGTGTAAATGACACCATTATAGGGGTCCTAGTGGATTTTTAAAAAATATAGTTTGTTTAGAAGTGCTTTCTTTAGGGACTTCTTGGCGTAGGGAATATTACTCTTGAGGTATAAGAGGAAACATTATATAGAAATAAACCATTTCTTTTATATGGACTGTAGACGGACTGGGTCCCTAATTGTAAAGGGGCGTTGTCGCCTGGTGTCTGATAATTCAGGTACTGAAGTTATACGTACTCCACTAGCTAAGACTTAGTCTCTATTCACTTACCAAATGTGATTCATCTGTGGACCAGAATGCTATAAATCTTTTAATACTGTATGTCCACCATACCCTGATTTTTCTACCACGCACTGATAACCTACAACATGTGCCTCCTCGTCTCTTGGTCCCTCCCTCCTACCTAGTCTAGAAAAATCTAGACTTTTTGAAAATGGATGTTTATTTCTGCACATTCTTTCTCCAGCCCATTCTCTAACTCCCTTGGATTAGTAAAGAAAAGAAGGTAAAACATTTTTTAAAAGAACAGACTGATAAAATTTAAAAAGGTGAGCTCTCCCACGAAAGTCTCAAATTATATGTATATTAGCAATATTTATGAGTTTAAATTTGGCTTTTCAGCAGAGCCTAAGCAGAGTGAGATCATTTGCAGATATATAAACTGGCTTCCTGGGTCATAATAGCCGATTTCTTTTAAATGTTTTACCTTGTTTCAAATAAAACTATATTTCTTTATTCCCTTTAAATGAAATGAAAACTTAATTCAATAATAAATGAGCTTCAGAGCAGCACAAGAGTCACTTAACTTAAATCTTTTTGTAGAGGTTCCCACTTAAGCGGCTTGAAAGACAGTAAATCACACTGGAGAACGGACATCCCAATTTCATTGCTGTGCTGTAGAGAGCTGAATTAATGGCCTTCTCTTCAGAATGTATGGATGTGCTTTCCAGCTGCTGAGCCTGACAGCGTTATAGCTCAATTAATGTGATTTTGATGTAATTGCAGATAGGGAGCGTTGTGTCGAAAAATTATTTTTTTCATAAGAATTATGTTTTATCATCCAGATGTGGGCAGAGAGGGAGGCTTTTCAAGACTGAGTATGATAAGTAACAGGGCCTCTTTTTTTTTTTTTTTTTTTAAATAATGTATCTCTAAAGGAGGGAGAGAATAATGAATCAACAGTCACTTCTTGAGCACTTATTGTATACACTGCACTGTGCTTCACTCCAACATTTCATTTAATTTTCACAAACCTAGGAAGCAGGCCCTGTTGTTATTCCCATTTGACAGATGAGAAAAATGAGTCAAAGATGTTAGGCTATTAAAGAGCAGGCCTGAGATTGGAACCCCTATGTGTCTGACATGCTGAGATCTTAGTTAACCATCACGTGTGTTGCCTCTGTAAATTGTCGTCAGAGATCTCAGGCAGAGGATGGTAGAATCCATACGCATTTAAATATTTGGAATAACTTCCTAGAATGTTGTAGTATAGTTTTGTAAAAAAGAGGTTTTAGCCAGGTTGCCTGGGTATGAAGCATAGATCTGCAAATTTCTAGTTGTGTTTGACTTTAAGACAGTCTATTTAACACCCTTGCCCCCTGAGCCTGAGTTTCCTCAACTATACAGAGAGTATAATAAGGGTGTCTTCCTTATATGATTTGTTATAACAATTAAAGTGAAAGAATCTATGTGAAGTGTTCAGTGCCTGGAACACAGTAAGTCATCAGTGATAGCCCAGATTGCTGTTAGCTAAGTGCAAGTCAGCAGGGTCAGTAGTCTCATCTCATACAGTTTTCTTTGCCTCATGTT
This sequence comes from Loris lydekkerianus, assembly GCA_963574355.1. NCBI lineage: Eukaryota > Metazoa > Chordata > Mammalia > Primates > Lorisidae > Loris > Loris lydekkerianus. Next base: position 28,962 of record CAUYPK010127729.1, read on the forward strand.
ATCCGTTGGGTTCAGGCTGCCTCTGGGAACTTTGCTGCAAATGTTTTCTGGGAAGTACCCAGAACGGCATTTAGCATAATATGGGCTGTGCCTACTAACACTTACGCAGGAAGACTTTTATCTTTTTGAAACCCTTTTAGTTCCTATATTATTAGAATAGATAATGATGCTAGCTTGAAAAATGATAAAACTTTGCACCTGTTGGTGTATATGACATTATCCATCAGCTCAAGATCAGCTTGTATGCATGAGGAAAGCATTGAATTTAAGGTGCTGTTTGGGACTCCAGGAGACTGTGAGAACAACAAAGTGGTGTTTTATACCCTAAAACAAAATTCAGAAAATCTCTTGAGGTTGCTACAGAAAATCCAGTTATGGAGGGAGAACCGAGAAAAATGTTGATGACAACAATGATGATGATGATGGTGACTGGCATTTAATGAGAGCTTACTGTTTGTCAGACACTCTGGAAAATGATCTCATTCAGTGCTCATAATACCTCTGCAGATAAGAGCTAGTGTTATTTGCAGTTGAGGAAAATGAAGATCAAAAAAGGTGAGTAATTTGTCCAAGGTGATACAGCTGTAAATCTTTCTGTAAATTCTCTCACCTCAGCTACTGACCCATATTGCATAGATGCGATGAAACCACCTCAAATTAGCCCCAAGTTATGGGTGAAGAAAGGCAGGGTCAAGAGATCTGCATTTCTTTTGCTTCCCAGCATTCACTGTATCAGCAAGGAAGGCTTTTTCACTGGCACTTCACTTTGTAAATATTAATGTCCTCTGTTTGTGGTTGTATTGATTGAGTTGCAATTAATAAATTACAATAGTCTCTAAGGGCCATTTATTAAATAGTCTATTATACACATATACAAATAATGTACAATAAATTCTGAGCATTTTCATTGCTGTGGGTCAATAATTTAATTTAAATATGATAGTTATTTCTAGTAATTTGCTGGATTTGGGACATTTTAATATATAATAATCATCCTAATTTGTATGATGATGTCATTATTTATTGTTACTTATGGAATCTGTGTGTAAAATTTAACATTATATTTTGAAACCGCATGTGATACCTTTGTATAACAGAAGCAATTATGTACTTACAAGTAGACCTGAATAGAAATGAGCTATGGTGTTTGGTATAACTGCTGAAATACAGATACGCATAGGTATATTTCATGATTTTTATAGAAAAATAGTTATGAAAAGGGTATTTTTATTATAAATGTAGTACATATATTAGGGGTACATTTTAATGATGGAAGTAAAAATAAAATGTTTTAAATAGGCACTATTGCTTTCATGATTTTTGCCTTCTAGGAAGCCTCTATGTTTAAAGCATATTCAAAGAAACTTCTATTGCATGATTTGGATCTATTCTTTTATTTCTCCTAATATCTATCCTATCAAGCTTTGTTCTTGGGTACCTGGGTAGTGGGAAAGGCACCTGGGACTGTGTCTGTTCATGTTTAGTGACCCATTGGTTCTCTTCCAAAAGCATGACCTTCTCCTACTTTGCAAACAATAGGTATATTAATTGGGATTATGTTAGGTTGTAAGAAATTTACATTCATCTTCATCCACTATACCAAGTAACAATAGCTAAACTAAGACAGATGCTTATTTGCTCGTTTTTTGTCCTGTTTAGGTAGTCTGGAGATAAGCCTGGGCTAGGTGGTGCTCCGTGGAGCCCTGGCTTCTGCTCTGTTGCTCTGTTATGTATCACTTCAATACCCAAGGTCACCCAACTATCAAAGAGGCTACTAGAGTCCAGTCTTTACCTCCATATCACAGCCGGTGTAAGGAGGAAGGGGAGAAGGGGAGAAAAAGGGGAAGCCCTCGCCTTTAAAGAGACTGAAGAAAGTTATACTTACCACTTCTCTGCATCCGTTGGTCAGAATTAGTCATGTGACCACAGAGGAGGCCAGAGGGCAGCTCTGTGATCAGCTAAAAACCAGGGGTTCTGGAGGGGGGGGTTTGGTAAGCTCTCACCTAAGAGGTGCAATGTAGGGGTATATGGCATACCTCATAAATGAAGGGCTCAATGACAACTTGGAATTTACCTAATAAATACAAAAATGTAACCTAATCACTTATAACTATATATTAATCTGAAATTTAAAAAAATGCATTCAAAGAGGTATTGTGGAAAAAAAACCAAAAACAAAAATAAGGGTTCTGTTACTAATAGCCTTCACCCCAGACTGTCTCCTCTTTTAGGAATCATAGACCCTTTGAGACTCTGATGAAAGCTGTGAACTTCTCACCTGAAAAATACACATAGTTGGAATTTTACATGTAATTTGAGAGAGTTCTAAGACTTCTGGAAGCCCTGGAGTTCAAGAATTCCAAATTAAGAATACCTTGTCTTAAAAAGTTATTTTTTATCCACATATTCAATTATGCATCATTCATTTAACAAACATTTATTGTACACTCACTCTGCTGTTTTATTCCTGGCAATAAAAAGATGAACTAAGCAGACAAGGTCCCAGGTCTGATAGCGCTTGCATTCCAGGGGGGAGCCAGAAAATAAACAAGATAAAAATGATATGTGCTTTGAGGAAAATAAAGCAGGTTGATATCATTGAGAGTTGACCCAAGGCCAGGGGGGAGTTACTTTGGATTGGGCAGTCATAGGTGCTCTTTCCAGAAAGGTGGCCTGACTGGTGAATGCAGTGCCCTCAGGTGTGGGAAAGGGTATTTCAGACAGTAGAAGCAGCATGTGGAAAGGCCCTGCCGTGGGAATGAGTTCAGTGCATTTCACCAGAAAGAAAGCAGGGCAAGAGTGGTGTGAAATGGCCTTTGAGGGGTGCACAGGAGCTGGGTCCTGGCACGCGTTGGATTTCCTTCTAAAAGCCGGGGAAGCCATCTGTAGGGGAGGCTTTAATTGCAAGAGGACAGGCATGATTCAGTTGATCAGTTTCAGATTATTCTGGATGCTACATGGGAAAAAAGGCTCATTTTGCTATAGTTGGTGAAGGGAGAGAGGGATTCATTTACCCTCCACTTGTCATGTCTGAGTTGAACAAATGAAGGAGATATTTTCTTTATCCAGTGGCATCCAGAGATTTGTGTTCTGGCTTTAGCAACACAATGAAAGGCTTGTGTTTACAGAGATATGAGGTAAATTGCATGTAACCTCCTTCCCTGCTGCATGAGCAAGGGAGTGAGCATTTGCAGTGGAGAGGCAGGAAGACCAGTCACCAACTCACCTGCCTTCCTGGGGAACTGTTTATTCAGTGTCATGGGCAGAGATGACGACAATGGGCTGCCCAAGCCCCAGGGTAAAGCCAGTAGGGGAAAGTTAGGTGATAAAAAGTTCAACAACTAGGAAAACATGATTTGTCTTGTCATTCTCACAAGGGACAGTGTTTTCTGAATGACACATCTGGGACATGGGGAAGGGTTTAAAACTAGTGATTAAAACAGCCCAACTCTGAGTGAACTCGGTTTCAGGTATGATCATGAGAATGCTGCTGCTGACAAGGGCTGAGAGAGAGGGGGTAAGCTGCACCTGGCGTTGGCTTTGGAGCTCAGAGGCAGTGGCTTCTGACTCCTCCTTTGGAATGGTCCATCACTAGTGAGTGGTTTTGCTTCAGAATCTTTGAGATTTGGATTTGAAAGCACCCTTAAAATGAACCAGGCCAGTCCCTGGTTTTATATAAGGGGAAAATCTGAGGCCCAGAAGAGGTGTGACTTGTGCACTCTTTCTTGATTTAATGCTGTTTCCTCTATAGCAATCTTAAGGGAGCTGATAGTATATCCCTTTGGTATAATGTGGCTATTTTCAAATCCCAGTCCCCCTCAACACTTTTATTTCTGGCCTAGTGTTACAGAAGGTCAGCAGAGTTACATGAAATAATCAAAACTAGATTTCCTGTTTTGAAATCAAATGGACTGAGTGATCTGAGATCTACCTCCAAAAACACGCAGACTTCCTTAAAATAGTTTGAACACTATAATAGTTTCTCCCAGAAATAACTGAAAGATTCACTTTCTTTATTTCTTTTAATTCCACATTAATATGGGAATACATGTGCTCAGGATAGACAGTTTGCTTTTGTAGATTTGTGCCCTTCACCCAGGAAGTGTTCAGTATAGCCACGCCATGTATCCGTTCAGTGGGAAGTTACCCAAGGCCTTCCCTCCTCCCCTTACTTGAATTTAATTGAGTTTTTCTCTTATGTGAACATATAGTTGTTAATCTACTGGTTCTAATTAAGTACTAAGTGTGGCAGGTGGTTGTTTGAATGTTCTTGCCCTTCAAACCATGAATGGATTAATACACTGTGATACAGGGGTCGCGAACACGTGGCTAGAGCCGCATGCGGCTCCCGGCCAAAATGAATTTCGGCTCTTTGCCTCTTAACATTATTTTGTATACTGTGGCTCTTTGCCAAGTTTGGATTTTGTTATGCTGCTTCTGAGGAGGGACCTCTGAGGAGCGATCTCCGAGTGCGTAGTCGAACTTGTTTGCCACCCCTGCGTGTGGTATATGTATACCATGGGATACCATTCAGCCATAAAAAGATGGAGATTTCCTATCTTTTGTAACAATATGGATGGATTTGATTTGAAAGATAAATTTTCAATATTAAGTATCGGCTGGGAATGTCAGAGAAGTTTTAATCTATACTTTTATAAGAAAGAGAGGAAAAGATGATTTTTATGGATAAGGCAAGATTAGACATATACTTTGTTTTGAATGTAAAGTTACGGAGGTACCTATTAGAATCTTTAAAAAAATCCCCCCTCCCCCACTAGAAGGGTGGTACAGTTCATATTACCTGGGCCTAAATAATTTTAGAGCTATAGGAATAGACTTATAATTCTCTAATTCTGAGCAGTCTAGCTCTGCTTTGACATACCTAACACTCTTCCTGGGGTTTCTGGAGTCTGTTAGAAAGGCCTCAGGCTTCATGGAAAGGCTTTCTGCATTCAAATCGCCCCTCCCCCTAATAGACAACCTAATTGGCTAATTGTAGGCTCAGCCTTCACTTGGGCTGCAATTAGCCACTTACTTCTTACTTTGCAGACACAAGTGGCCACTTGAATCCTCAAAAAGTCCATTGTGAATTCAGTTATTTGTGTGTCCAATTTCGCCCGGACAGAGAGTAGTTAGACAAAAAAAAAAAAAAAAGAGTAAAGTAAAATAAATGATAGCCCTTGAAATAAAATCCCTCTGCAATCTGGTTTAGGCTTTTTCAATTCTGAAATGACAATAACCAGAACAGATAGTTCTTTTTTCAAAAAATGTATATTAAACATACACCCCAATATCCCATTAACTGGAGACTTAATTTTTCTCCTAGTGTCCTTAATGTAGAGCAAGATGAACCCACCTGCTGGTTTGAGGCTTCATAACTTCCCGTAAACCTACTTTTTCAACCCCCTAGATTTGCTGCTTGTAATTTAATTGGCTACTACTGTACCTTTCTGTATAAAATGAATGTGCTAATTTCTAGAATGATGCATTCATTGTCTTTGTTATCCACAAAATTCTGAAGAACAGGAAGATCCATTTTACATGTCTTCCCCTCAATGGCTCTGTTTTTTAGCAAAGCAGAAGAATTGTTGTTTTCAAATACTTTTTTGATGTGGTCGGTTGTGATGTTGGGTGAAAGGGACTTACCTGGGAGATGACAGATGCAGACCCTGGGCCCCTGGTTTTCTTTAGAAGTGCATAATAGCAATCAAATATAATTGCTGAGAGGCTACTGGGTAGAAAGTTGCTTTTGGGGGGAATTCCAGGAAAGAGAAGATTGTGACCTCTGTTACTGCACAGTGTCAAGGACAGATGGGAAGAAGGTATGAATCAATATATGTCAACTGCACAGATGGTATAGCCATACAGTGTCCACATCCTGATTTTCTATCCCCTGAAACTGAAATTAATAATACCTTCATTGAAGGCGGTAGCTGCCAAGCAGCTGAGAGGACCCAACACAACTCAAGCACAGCTCTGAGCAAGATGTTTAAAACAGGACTTCTTTCTCTCCCTCTCTCTTTCTCTCTCTCTCTCTCACACACAGAATGTCAGGAATGTCATAAATCATAATGGAGAAAAAAAATAATGGTGAGTTTTAGGAATTAAACAGATCAAAGACAGGGAGACTGTGGTTGTTTCCTGCTTTGCAATATTTTTATAATAGATAATCCTTTCCCAGGTTCTGACCATGTTATAAGAGAGAGGGTCAACTACACTGTGCCAATTATTGGGCTTGGGGTGCTGGAGATCTCAGACCAGGGTTGAAGTAGAGTGTAAAGTAAAAATAAGCAACCACAAACCGCCAAAACAAGTATTGGCACATCTCTACAAGCTCCAGCTAGTATGATGAATTCAGTATTCATCGCATGGACTAATTAATGCACACTAACACATCCCAGTGCAATTTGCAAGTCACAGATTGCATTAGGTGATACAAATGACTCATTTGTGAACCTGAAGGATGACCTTTGGCAGGACTATCTGCTGACCTCAAAAATATTAAAGAAAGGTTATTTCACCTTGCCATTGTCTCCAAATGCCAAAATAGCCCAATTAAAAACCTTGACTTGGAACCATAGGAGCAGATGCGAGTCCTAAAGGGCATTAATTATTTTCAGTGTCAGCTGGTTGTATAACTGAGGCCAAATGAGAGTTTGGAAAGCTATTAAGGCACTGTATTAGATGCACTGGGTCTAAGATTTGAATTCGCAGTAAGGTTTAGATTTCATCTATTTAGGTAAGCTGTGTAGAATTGTGCTGGCTGTCCTGGTAGGAATTAAGGGCTGTAGGTGAAAGGAAGCTTGCCACCCTATGCAATCACCCATTCATTTCCCCAAGTCTGTTTGCAGAACCATCATTAGTTACCATATTGTGAGGGCAAAAGCCATAAACATGTGCACAGTATTAGCTTGCTTCCAAGTGGACTTTCCTCCCTGTCTACAAGTCTAAGCACTACAATGATCCTGAACCATTTCCCCCTAAATGTGGCGACAGATGAAGATATGTACCCAAGCTAGGTTCCCATATGGCTAATTTCTACACTTGTTTTAACAACACACAGATTTTTAGGCAAATTAAAACACAAGGACCTCAGTATGCATGGCTTTCTCCCCAGCTCTGTCGTTTCTTCCTCCCTGTGGGTTTTAGCGAGTCATCCTGATGGCGTAGCCTGTGTTGAAAGGAAAAGGGGCAAGCACCATTCATTAGGAGTAATTGACTCACAAGACTTCCCTGGGCTTTGTGAGCAGCTTTGCCTGCTGCACGTGGCTTTCAAGTCACCAACTTTTCACAGTGGACACTGACCCATCAAGGCCCACTGCATGTCCAGGTGATACAAAGTGAAGGTGTTGGAGGGCAGGGAATGACATAGTCTTTTTAGCCTCTTCATAGCTGAAGTTTAAGATTCTGGTTGACCTTCACCTCCAGTTGAAAGGAATGGAAAAGGAAGATTCTATGCCTGGAATAGCGTGAGTAGTGTAAGAAGACACAGTAGTGTGGTAGAAAACCCAGGGCGTGGGGAATCAGACAAATCTGGGTTTGCATCCCGGTTTGGCTGTTTAATTTCTGTGTAAAATTGAGCATGTCAGTTATTTCTATAACAACACCTGACAGCATGGTGAAGCCAAGCAAATGGAGTTGTTATTTTTTAATGTATATGTTACATATGTTATTTTTATTGTTGGGAATTTCGAGAAGGTTTTCAGAAACGTGATTTGTTTTCCCCTCTAGATTTTTCTTTCTACCCTTTGGTGGAACTGTGTACAGTGCATATGGCTGAAAACACAGCTTAGAAATAAGAGGCCTGTTCTCCTAATGTCGGATCACTCTTCCATTGGGAAGTGGCTTAATTTTGATAAACCTCATGTTCCTATCCATAAATGGGAATAATAATACACACCATAGTATGTTTTTGAGAGGATTAAATGAGGAAATTGATGCATATGGTGCTCAGTGTTTGGTAGTGTTTTTGATAAATGAGGGAAGCCCTATTGTCCACGATCCCAGAATATTCCTACCCTTTGTCCCCACACACACTGTTAATGAGCCATTGGGTCAGAGAAGATGTAGTTCTGTTTTCAAGTTTTGTCAGGCCAGTACACTTGTGTTTTATTCTGAAAAACGAGTGCCCTTGTTGGATTACATCTTTTCTAAACATTGATGATTTGTAACTTCTCATTTTCTAATTTGCAGGAAGATCTGTTTGGTACAAAGACTCATTTGGTGTCTTTATGTTTCTCTATTACTTTCCAGAACATTATTTGGTGATGTGTCCCATATTATAGATCAAAGTATGACAGGCACTGAGATTGTTCTCACTGGCCTTGCAGAGATGGTTTATCTTATCTATGAGATAACTCTCTCCAGGGATTTTCTGGCTACTTAGACTACAAGTTACCCAAGGAACATGAATACCATTTTTCCCCTGCCAGGTTGCTATTATTTCAAATTACCATTCTGAAAAATTCTGATTTTCTTCTAAAAGTCTCATAAATGCCAGCAGCTAAGGAAAGCAGGTTTATTTCTTGCTCTTTGGGAGGTGACCACCCATGTCAGCACTAGAGAGTGCCTGCACATCCTTACAGGCCCAACAAGTGGGAAACAGATGGAGTCTGAATCTGGAACTGAATTACCAGGGAAAACAATTCTGTCCTCTCACCAAAGGAGATTTTTAACAGCCATTTGCAAAGAACACTAGGCTACTGTACAGTGGGAGAATTGTCCCCATGGATAGTGAATGTGTTAATTGAAAGTCTCTCAGCAGCTTACCTTTGCATATAAGCCCACTCTTAAATTTTGAGGAGACAAGTATGCATTTCCAAGTTTGTGTGTAGACGATGCACCAGAGTAGAACTTCTGACTGGGCAGTGGCTTGTCTCCATTTTGGCAGAATATATGGCCCAGCACACAGAATGTTGCTTTGGTTATTTGGTACATAAGTAAAAACCTCCTGGTTACTTCATTGTCTCCAGGAAGGAATTCCATGTAAAGGATGGGTTAAGTGTGGGAGGTTGAGACTGTTGGGTGAGAGCTAGGTTTAGTTACATGAGCTCCAAAACAACCTTAAAGGAGCTTAACCAGACCATAGTTAACAATAACATGTAGTTTCAAATAGCAACAAGGACGATATCGAATGTTCCCAACACATAGAAATGATAAATGTTTGAGATAATGAATATGCTAATTACCCTATCTGATCACCACACGTTATATGTGCCAGAACATCACACAAATATATACAGTTTATTATTTGTCATTTAAAAAAGGTATTCCATTGAGAGATTAGTGTATTATTAAATCTAATTTTGTCAGTCTTTCTCCCCTAGTCTCAGTCTCTCAGTACCTTGCTCTCTTCTAATCTTGATAGTAATCCATTCTTCCAAGGTATTGGTTCTTGAGTCTCTCATAGCCTCATCACCAAAGAAACTATTTAAAAATGCAACTCACTGGACTTCACTCTAAGAAGAGTCTGTTTCCATAAAGCCAGGGTGGGCTGAGGAGTGTGCATTTTAACAAAATCCCTCCCCCTTCCCAGGAGATTGTGTATAAATGGCTCATGAGGAATGTTTTGGGAGAAGCTGGGTGATGCAGATGGAGATGAACCTGCTTCACTGTAAGTAGGCTTTAGGGCACTGAAGACCAAAACAAAGAGCCCCTCAGACTTTGAAGCCTTGTTATCCTTGCCAGTGTCAGTGGAGTCCTTTTAAACTCACTTAGGCATATAGAATTGTGCTGGCTATCCTGTTAAGAATTAAGGGCTAACATAGGTGAAATGAAGTTTATCACCCAAACCCATCACCGCTACACAATTCATCCATGTAACCAAAAACTACTTGTACCCCTAAATCTACTGAAAAAAAAAAAATCTCATATAGCACCCTGTCTTCAAATGAAATCAGGTAGAGAACCTCCCCCAGGTGAAATCTCACTTAAGTGAAGCTCAATGGCTAAAGTGGGGGTGGGGGTGGGGGGTGGTGGCCCAGGGAGCCCTTCAGTGGCCCTGGTGTTCTGTGCAGTGTCCCTAGAGTTCACTGACCCTTTCTTCTCATGGGGGCCCCAGTGAAGACTTGAGGCCCTGCCTCTGGGAGAGAACAGGAGATCTGAGTTCCAGTTCCATCCTTGCTGCAGGCCTCAGGAAACTTACTTAAAGGGACCGTCACTAGGAAATCAAACAGGGCTTTGTGCTACATCAGTTTTTCTGGAAGTTTCCTCATTCACAGACTGTCCTGTGACTTGTGCTATAGATGACGACTGCCTGAGGTATTATTTATTTACTCCATATTTGTTTTTATAATAGAAGAAACCTATTCACTGTTTCTTACTAAGTATTCACTTAGATTCTGAGTGAAGCAGTGCTATTAGTGTAATCAAAAGTTTGATGTGCCAATCACAGTTTTTCCTTTTTTAATACACATGATGATAAATACATAACCCTAAAAAAGTGTAGTACCTAAAACCAGTGGTATGCGCACAACCGTTTAGAAACATTGAGTGAAACATTCTCTAAAGACCTACTACTCTAGGTTGCATCCAGGTAGGCCTATCTTTTTATTACCTTGGGAATTTACAGATTGGGGGTAGGTTATAGGGAAAAACAAAGAAATCCTCTGGGTGTTGTAAGCATGTGGCAGGAGTGGGGAGGAAAAAAAATTGCCTGTATTGCTGGGAAGAAGAAGGGAGCTTGAGGCTTGGAGTTTATGTACAAAGGATCTAAATGGCTCAAAGAGAGTTTTTAATATTAATTTTGTGGAGACATAGGGCCACCAGCTGCTTAATTTTATTTAGATCTAATAGGGAGCTTAATAACCAAGAACATCATTGGTTTCTTGTTTGTTTCTTTTATTGAGTGTCAAAGACCTAACAGCTTTTATTACAGATCTCCCGGGGCTGAAGTAGGCTAGTTAGGACAGTGACAGTGCGGGGCGTTAGGGCAGAGTCCAAGGAAAGAGATCTACCCTGTGCTTGTCATGTTTGGAAAACTGAGCTCTAAATAGATGAATTTCACGAGAGACTTTGTGGGAGGCAGAGGATGCTAAAGGCTTGCTTGTGGCGCACATTGCAGACAATGTTTATGACCTGCTTATTCCATGCGAACAGGAGACAGTGACTCCAAATGTGTCCCTGCTGAGCTGGCTTGGAAAATGCATGCTGAAGACTTAGCAGTCATGGTGGTCCAGAGCAAGGAAATAAAATTGTAATTGAAAAGCTAGGGAAACTATAGCATAATTAATTATGGCCGGCATCTATGTGCACAGTTATAAAATGGAAACCAGCCCAGAGTATGTATTAGGTTAACAGCTTAGGCTCCAGAGACAGATAGACCGGGGTTCAAATCCTGACTCTGCCATTTTCTGGTTTTGAATCCTCCGACAAAGTATCTAATCTTTCTGAACTTAGGTTTATTTATCTAGCAATTGGATATTATATGTACTTCCAGGGTCACCTCAAGTATTTGATGACTTTTAAAAAACTTTTGTACAATGTTCAGTACATGGAATGATTTTTCAGTAAGTTGTAGCACTGTTCTTATCATCATCACCATTACTATGTGATGAGTTTATTTAATTCTATCAAATCTAATGAGATAAGAGGTATAAGTGGCCTGTAGAGACAGAACTGAGGTTACTAAGACTCTGTTATTTTCCTGGAAGTGCCCATGTTGTGCCTTTGTGATGCTATGATGACCAGTATCATTCTTGAAAAACTATCACTTAATGATCTTGAGATAACCAAGACATGGTCACTTGTTTTGCCGTACATATTATGACTAAAGTTTTGAGGACACGAAGTCTTTGGATAGATAATTTCTGTCTTTGGTATTAACGCACTTCTCAGTAAGCGTAGGAGAATTAGGAAGAAGTAAGGAACTCCGACTTGGCTGTACTGCACTCTGCCAACATCAACCAAATTTGGAGCCCTCTCTGTCAGCAAAGAGATCACCTGTGCTTGTCAGGAATTACAGGTGTTAACTGCACAGAATAGGAGGATCTGCCAGGATGCTGTGAACCAGGGAAGCCAGATCCCTGCTCTTCAGAGACTCTCACATGTGAAGGTTCTTAATAAACTTTCTCACCTGCCAGAAAGTGTGAAAGCCCCAAATGTGGATCTGTTTTGATACACCTGTCACTGTTGCATTGAGTTTCATGATTGATTTCTAGAAGAGATAGTTTATTTTATAAATTCTTTTCTTGTTTTCACTAAATCTGTTTTCATCTTAATTAATAACAACAAAGAATGCCAGGATCCTCTTACAAGCATTAACCCTTCTCTCTGCCTTCTCATCTTCCTTGGTAAAAATGCATCGGGTGTCTATTTTTTTAAAGGTCACATGGTCTCTTTATTGTTTGTGCCTTCACTAAGAGTTGCTTGTATATCTTGAAGGAATTTTCCCCCCATTGCTTTATATAAATGCCCAATTAATGCCAGCTAAAAAAGTTCTTGTTCTTGGTCTGTCTGAAGGAAAAGACAAAGAAGGGAAATGGAGGTGGCCCCACCGCTGTTGCCATGTCCTACTTCTGTGATGCATTACCAGAAACTTCGTTCCACATGTTCTTGTATTGTCTCTTCTTACATTTATCCTCTGACTATTGTTTCCCTTTGTTCCAGCAACAGCTGGAAATGGTAAATTTGTGTTTTGAGCCAATGTTTTATTTTGCCCTGGCATTTCTAAACATTTATTTTCCTACGAGCCAAAAATACCAGCATAGATGCTTTGGGAAAGATCGTCATCCTGACGGCTGCCCATTGCCCTCCGAGGCTGTCCCTTTAAATGAGGCCCCCAGAGTTCACTTTCTGAAGTTCATTAGCTTGTGTTATCAATAATTTAGGATAATACTCTGGTGGAGCCTGAGTGCCTGGCCCGCCCCGTTTTCACTGTCAGTTTTCTCATAGCCTAGCAGTCCAGTGAACTTGATAAGTGTCCCATCATCCTGTTAATCAAATTACTTATGAACTAAAATTGACAGTTTTCATTAATTATAAAGGATTATTCTAATTGCAATTCAAATTTATTCATTTAGAACAGACGGCATTCAGTAATATTTCAGGAAATTTGCATATTAAATGGAGAGGGTCGTCCATTAAGTATGGTAATGTATGCATATTTCCTTATTTTTAACTTCTAGGCCATATGTACTGCTGCTACTTCAGCAGGTGAAAAACCAGAACGTGCTTAATTTGTTCAACAAACACAGGGGCCAGAGCACATCTTTTGGCACTCGGCACCGGCATCCTTCTACCTTTATTCCTTCTGCTTTTTCTTTTCCCACCTCCCACTGCCCCACACACAGCCCAAACCACGGTTGATCTTTCGAAGAAACTTTTTTGATAAACCTGCGCATTCCCCCCTCCTCCCTTTTCCTTTTCTTAAATGTAGGCACAGCTGGTAAGGGTTGATTGAAATGTTTTGCCATAGAAGCCGTGTTCATTAATTTCTTCAAGATGCTGAAGTAGGCATTAAGGTTGCCGGCTGGAGTCCTTCCCTGTGACATGTGGAACAGCAAGGGGCCTAATAGTCAGCCTTGTAACATCAACTGGTTACCCCCCTCGTGCGGCATGAACCTTTCCCCTCCAGTGAAAAATGAACCTGTCTGAGACAAAAGCACAAACCACACATGCAATGAGACAGTGCCATTATTCACACCCATATAGGCTGTTTTCAGAGATCATTAAAAATCATATCTCCATGATATTAATAAGCACCTTCCCTGATCCAGGTCTCGGGTAACAGGAAGGTATATTTAGAGCTGCCCCTACCACCTACCTAATCTGAGATCATGAATCTGGGAGGAAAAAAATGCATGGAAGATGAAGACTAACAAGCTGGTGTGATAGGAGCCACTTGGCTTTTTAAACAGCTGGTGTTTCCAGCTTTCCTTCCACCAGCCCTAGTGGGAAAAGAAAGGGTGTGGCCCTCAGCCGCATCAAGTACTTTCTGCCGAGTTTCGCCTCCAATCCTCAGAAATTATTGATATCGGGTCTTAATGATCTGAATAAAGCATCTGCCAGCTCATTCATCTCCAAAAACTCACATTGAATAACTGCTTGCTCATTTAGCCTGGTTTCAAGTAGACTTGTTTTCCATTTTCTGCAGTTAAACTAAAAGCTTTGTTGTTTTACACACAGATATTTTATTTGCTAAGCATATTTATTTCAGTCTGTTTGCGTAACACTAGCGCTCTCGTGGCCATATGGTATGGATTGAAAAGCCTCCGTGAACTCGAATTCTGAACAGGCATCGTGTCCTTGGTAGGTGTCCGAGAGGCAGAGACTGAGGAGCCTGCTCGCTGCCCTGCCCAGCCCATAGTCAGGGTCTTTTCTTCCCCAATCAGGACTGATGTAGAGTCTGATTAATGTTCCGGTTGTTTATACAACCTCTCCCCAAATCTCGGGGGGTAGCACACAGTACCCCGCTTCTTCTTGGTTGGGGTACAGTCATTTCTGTCACTAGGAACAATGGGGAGCGATCAGACCACCAAAGGCTATTTTAGAAAACACTAATGGAAAATTCTCAGAAATCATTCAAGCCCGCTGGTGTGTAAGTCAAGAGAAATCTCCCCCCTGTGTAACATCTTTTCCTCTACTTAGTTCAGCTTTAGAACCATAAAGCCCTGATCTTAATCCTATTTCTGACGAGAGTTAATTTTCAATGCAAGTTTTAAAAAATTTAATTGTCACTGATTACTCTGACATGCAATAGTAAAATAATATAAAAGAATGCCACAAATGATTAAAGTAAAACTTAACAATGTATGCATTAAAAAAATCCCATAACTCTACTTTCATTATGGGAAATATTAAGTTGCATAATGTGACCCAGCGGTCCAGGATAATTGCGTAAGAAGCTGTATTGTACAGATATTTTGTATATTATATCCTCATGTGCGGTATTTCTGGTGATGAATTGCTCAGCAGAGGGAGGCCCTGTTGAATGGATGTTGATTATGTCAGAATGGGGACTGAATGTGATGCCAGGAATAGAAAAAGCGGGCACAGGTATGCCAGGCACCTCTGGCAATGCTGAGGACAGTTCCTTGGGAATGGCTCCTGTCAGTAGCATCCATACTGTCTGCACGAACAACCTCTGGATCCCCTCCTGTGTGCTGCGTGTATATTTTATTTTGGGGGTTGGGGACTGACAGAGAGCAAGAAGGACAGGAATACAAGTGGTACATGGAGCGTGGTACAGGGCACATGAAGCAGAACTCGCAGTGAAGGGCGCTCACCCTCTGAGCCCTGTTTGTCATATCTGTAAGTGGGAGCTGACATTTGCTCTGCCTTCTTCACAGAGCCGGTGTGAGGATTCCCCGAGACCCATTTGTTTCCCAAATTCTCCTGGTTATCAGAATTACCCGAAAGCCGTTAAAAACACACATTTCCAGGCCCTTCTACTGAGAGATTCCAGTTCAGTAGGTCTGGAGAGGGGCTTGGGAATCTGGGTACTTAACTCTTCTCCGGTGATTTTTATGATCCAGCAGCTTTGGAAGGCACTGGTATACTGTAAGTTTAGTGCTCTAAAAAATGCAGTACTCCTCAGGATACAAGGCTTGCACAGCTAGTAATTAGCAACTAGTTCAAGGCTGTACCTATGCTGTGTATCAACAAATTTTAAACTGGGTAAAACTCTAGATTATAGGAATTATAAGCATTAACTACATTCTGGAATTTGAACTCTGGCTGGGTAAGTTACTAAGGCCTGTTAATGAAAATAATGACTATCTGAAATTTGCAGCATTTTTGCAGAAAAGACTCTTTTAATGTGTCCATCGAGGAGGATTCATAAGAAAGAGCACTCATTACCCACTGTGACTATAGCCCTGACTAGTTAGATGAGCCCTGAGTCAACAGCAGGTGCTTTTCAAACATCTATCTAGGTCATTCTGTGAATGTTCTTCATAGTTAAATAGACTCTGGAGGTGAAACTATCATTATTTACCCACTAAAGAAATGAATCTGGGGAAACAGAAGAGAGGGCAGTTTCTTGTCTGTGAAAGTGTATGGAAATGGTGATCGAGAACAGGTATGGCTGATGAAGAACCACTTCATACCAGGTCAGAACAGAATAAATTGGATAACAATGGGATGGCAGCATCATCTAATATAATATCAGTGTTGCTTAATAGTTACATTTTAGCTGCCAAGGAGGGCATGTGGATGGGTGCTGAGATTCTCAGGATTAAAACAGCAGGGACAGGTACACTGTCCTATTCAAGGCACCCCCAGGCCTGGGCAAGTTGGGACCGGGTGAGTGAGACTTTTCAAGGAAAACGATTATTTTGTTATCATTTGTTTACACTGTTATGCTATTGTAGTAGAAAATGCCCTGTTTTCTCAGATTGTGGTTGTTATGGATTGTAGCTTGGTTTCACGTGAGATGAAAAAAAAAATAGGTCTTCTTTTCTTATCCCTTCCATCCTGATGATTATAGGCAAAGGAGAAAAAAACAAAAACCCTCTATTTTCATCGAACACTTTTGTTAATCATCTCTTTGTAACTAGTGGGCTACCAGGCTGGTTAGAGATGGAATTAAATAACTATGTCCCTGACCTCGGGGAGCTTATAGATTTAGGTAGTAATATTGAATTAGGCATAAAACGCACAAAGATAAATGAGCAAGCATCGAATATTAAAATATCAAATTGAAGTAGGCTTAAGCATTTTGTACAATTACATTTAGTTTCAGCATTGTGTGATTTCATGAAAGAAAGATTTGTAGGGGTTCCTTCTTCCCTCTACATTGAGAGAAGTTTTCTGGAAGTTACTGCAATTTCGGGATGTGCTGTTCAAGATTGGAAATAGAAGCTTACAGTTCACAGGAGAAGGAAATTCTGTCTTCTGGGTTCTGAGAACCCTCCTTTCACCCCTCCTAACCTCTCAAGGCATACACACACTGCTTTAAAATGTAAAGGGTTGATTTTACTATTGAATATGAAGGTCTGGATCAGCAGGTGCTAACTGGAGATGAGTTTTGTGGCCCACTCAGGAAAAGTAATGTTTCCTTGTGGGGTCACAAATTGGACTTTCCAATTCCCTATTGAATTACTGCAACAGGCTCAGCCAGCCTGTGTCCTGGGGGCATTGTAGTGCTTTCTGAGACCCTGCACTAGTTGTTATGGTGTATGCCTAGACATGATAGGGTGGATGGTCCTCTGCGGAAGGCCTCAGAAATTTGCTTTGAGAAGTGCATAAAGGTTGGGGAAAGAATCAGCAGGTATTTCTGAGATAAGTCTGAGAGCATACATCAATTAATTTTTCATTTAGCAAAGGAAAATACATCTAAATAAATATGTTCCTTGAAAAAAATTCTCTCTGCTACAGAGATTCAACATACTGTTTCTTTAGCATAGGACCTAATTTCACCAAAGTGATTGAAGCTCACAGGCCTCCTTGAAATATTTTCAAAGCAACAGGTGTGTTTAGCATTTAATTATGCCCCACTGCATGATGCAATGGTACATTTCAAAACTATTAAGACATGAATATAATTGTGATGGATGTGCTACTTAGTCCAATGTAAACATTTCACATTGTGTAGCAAAGCAGTACCCTGAGCCCCATAAATGCATCAATGTACAAAGTTATGATTTAATAAAAAATAATTAACAAAAAAAAAATTATGCTCCACTTACCTCAGCATATTCTTATGCTGGTTTATTTCCATGGGTCTCTAAGTAGTATGAATGGAAACTACATGTGTCTTTTTCTCAAGAGAAATGTTAATGGAAGGTTATCCTTTTGTGAAAGAAAGATCAACATGTGAAGGATATTATTTATTACTTGGTTCTGCTATCTTTTTCATTCTTGGAAGGCCCACTGCTGGTGGTTGGTTACCATTTCCAAGTGGAATGGTGAGTATTTCCATTTTACAGATTAGGACACTGGGGACCAGAGGAGGACAAAAAAATTGTTTCTGGCCAGCGCCAGACTTAGTAATAAAACCACGTCAGACTTAGTTTATAGCTCAATTAAGACGGAAGTGTCTCTTCATTTCAAATGTACACAATTGGGAAATGAAGAAATACACATCTAATTATATTAGAAACTCCAAAATTTGTCCTTCTAATTCTGTCTCTATTCTTCTACTATTTCTTGACCTGATCTGTAACTGTAAAAACCCTTATCAGGTGCTTGTCCTGAAGGCCATTGTGGTAGAAAAGCGTGGATTCTTCCTGATGTAACCAAATGACCAGAGTGTGCCTTGAAGCATGAGTTTTGATTACCCTTAATTTAGTATGTAGAAGTTCAAATAGTCCTAAAGTTATATAATTGTCTCATCCTCTTTAGTGTGCAACTTGGGTTCTTGGGCCTCTAATCCAAGGGGTATTTTTTCATGTTTGACATTTATTTCTATGTCATTCTAAACTAAAATAAAACAACCAAATAAAAAACTCTAGTGGGGGGGACCACCACCACCCTAACCTGAGTGTTCCTGAAGTTCCCTCAGAGAAGAAATTCTGACACTCAGTGAAATTTGTAACACTTCCATACATTTCACACCTCACATTTCTGTTCTTTTTTTGCTGCTTTCATTTTCCCCTGTGCCATAATATTAATGTTTTTCCCTGCTGGCTTCCTAGCCCTGGGGTCACAGCTCATGTTTCACAACATGAGACACCTAACTATAAATCTCCTTTAAATAATACAGATTGCAGGAGGGGCACCATCTAGAGCCAGTCGGCCTGAACAAAGTGGCATTGATGCATGGTAAGCTAAGCAGCTTGACCACAGCCCTGCTGGACAGGTAGAGCATGTGTGGAGCAGCCTTTATTTAAGGGGAGGAAGGCATATGCTCTGCATTGCTCCAAAGAGCCCACCAGTTCTGGTTCTCAGTATAAGTTGGCTGCCAATCAAGGAGGTTTCCCGAGAATAACCATGCCACTTCTTCCTGGCTCCAGCGGGAACACCTGATTAACATAATTTGTGTTTGGAGGTACAAACACATCTCCTCCGTTATAAATCTGCATTTCTTGAGGCCTCTTAGCCATATTTAAAATGAAGTTGGGAACTGCCAGGGTGGAAGTAACAAAGCACACCTGATCAGAATACATGCTGTGCTCCAGGCGAAGCTGTTTCCTTGCTCCAGAACCCAGAGTGGTTAATTTGAGGGAACCAGAAAAAAGCTAGGGTTGAGTTAATTAAGGACCTCACTTGCAGAGTAGCTCAATATGATGGGGAAGAAAAGAGACAAGTGTTTACCCAGGGATTTGCTTTTGTAGACATAAATTGTAAGAACTTATTGACCCATGGGCCAGGGTATCATCCTAGGATGATGTATCTGTGACTATACCTTTCATGAGCGAAGATAATATATGTGCAAGTGTATGTGGACATACAGAGAGATGGTATGGGCAAAGTCTACAAAATTTAGTTTGTGTGCAAAGATGAACAGTAGATTCCTGTGCGCACACCTGTGTGTGCGTGCATGTGTGTGCACACCTTCTCCCCACCAGTTTGGGAAAGCACACAAGGTAATATATGTTGTAAGTAAAGAGGAGGATAGTGAGAGGAGTTGCAAAACTTCCACCGACAGGATTTTGCAAGGTTGATGCCTTGCTCACCAGTTGCCAGATTTCAGCTACCAAAATTTGGTTGTGCAGTGTTGGGGGGAAGATCACCATCTTATTTTGTTAATGTTGTTTTGGACTCTTTTTCTGCAATGATTCATTACACTTTTGAAAAGTCAACATGGCTTCTAATTTCTCAATGACTTAACTCATTGTCATGGTGTTGGGAGGGGTTTCCACTGACGTGATTCCGTAATCTACTGATAACTTAGACATGCAATGGTAACAGAAGGGGACCATCTATCTACTCAGGGAGCCATGACGCTGTCTTTGGTTGGTTACACCTTTGAGCTTTCGTTATGTTTCATATTGCTGACATGAATTGCTACTGTTATAATTGCTATAAAGATACCTTTCTGGGTGTCAGTGGTGGATGAGGAGGATAACTGATTCTATTCTTGCTCATTTAAAATAACAAGCGACACTGATTACTCTCCAATTCATTTGATGCAACCAGGACACCCATGAAAAAGAAAAAGTGTTTCCCCATAAGTAAATTGCTGATTTTAGATGATAAGTAAATTGCTGTTATTAGATGATGATGATAGATAGATAGATAGGATAGATAGATAGAATGTATCAATTCATAACTTACGGAATTTTTTAACATAAATTGTTGTTGGTGGATTATATCAATAATTTTTCTCTTATGGACCCTCTCATCACATCTAGTTTTCTAGAATAAATCTGATTTGGTTATGACAAAAACAAACAAACAAACAAACAAAAAAAACATCTCAAACTCTTGCTTATGTTCTAAAAACTTTGCTCTTTCAACTTATGTAATTTTATACTGGGCATCTCAGTGATGAGTTCGTGTGGTACAAAATTATTGTAAATGTTAATTGCGTATTTAACGATAGTGTAAAATACACAGACATTTTTTCATATTTGTAAGCTGTGTGCATTATTTCGCCCTTATCTTTTTTTGGCCTCATTAAATAAATGTGTGATTTCAGTTTTTCTTAAATTGTTTTTTTGTTTATTTGTTTCTGATTTTATTTATTTGGGGTGACTTTTTAGATTGAGAGCAGCACCCTGACACCACCCTGCCAGCGTGTGCTATCGCGAGGTGCTATGCTGCCCTCCTCTTGCCTTCACCCCCGCATGTCTATCTGAGGTCCCTGCTGGGTGACAGCAGAAACAATGTCTGTCTACTTTACTATTGCAACCCTGGTTTCCAGCCACAATTAAACTTTAGGGTGACCAACTCCCCTGGTTTACCCAGGACTTTCTCAGTTTTAGAACTAAGAGTTCTAACTCCTGAAAGTCCCCCGATCCCAGGCTGTCTTGCTGCATAAGTTCTCATCAGTGTTCTCTGAATGACTGAGTCCCTCGTCCTAAAGAGGGTACAGAGTTATATGAAGGAAAAGTGGATTCCTGTTGAGGATTAGTCAGCATTGGATGTCTATACTCCATCTCCCTGGTCCATCGTAAAGGATGTGAGGGCAGGAATTGTGTTTTTTCTATGTCTTTGAATTTCTCATGGTGCTATAGAAATCACATCTTGTTGAACTGAATTTTGAGTTGTTTTTGTATTGAATATTTTGCCTGGAAAAAGGATGCTTTTTTGTGTGTTTGACTGGGTTCCAAAATGTTGCATCCATTTTGCCCAGAGTCTATTTGATTTCTTCCTGCATTGCCAAGGTAGGAAAGGCAGGTGCCTGCTTCCAAGCAAGTGATCTTTACAGATAGGATGGTGAAACTGTCACTTAGAATGTTCTGGTACAGAGGGAACATAAGACAACACCCAGACTGGCAAAGATGGAAGCTCTGGGTAGATGTGTGAAGGATTGATTCTACCTTTCCCAGGTCCTAGCTTTGCCATGTTGGTGTAAACCTCAAAGAGACTGAAAGTACATAGATGAGTGAAATAAAAAATAAATCAGGAGTTACTTATAAATAATTTTTGTTAATGATGGGATGTGCTTCATGGAAATACTCTCATATTAATGGATGCTTTAATTTGTTCTCTCCTCTACACCCCTGTGTCCTTCCTGCTATTACTAAGGCTAGGCTTTCCTTACTGTTTCCTTGTTTTTTTCTAATTTTTCTGATGGCAAGTGGCAAAACAGAGCAGAGTATCACTGGAACTTTAATCATTAAATTCCCTTTGCCCTAGCCCCGGCAATGCATATTTCAATAATGAGCAAGAAAAATTATTTTATGGTAGTTTAATCAAAGCAGAAGATAAATGCTGCTCCTATGCAAAGGAACTGAATTACACACTTCATGAACCAAATTAGTACCACAACATTTGGCTTTGTTCAAAAGGTAATACACATTTATGGGCCCATTTTTCAGTAAGATAAATATGACATGCACACCGACTTCCCTGAAGTAAATACTATAAATAATAAAAGACCCTGCCAAGGAAAGCTGAGAAATGACTTAATCCTCTCCCAGTTATATCGCAATGCCAAAGTGCCACTGTCCAGACTTTAGAACAAACTGCCCCTTTAATAAACTCTTCTCATGATTAAGAGAGTACAAGGCCCTTTAATTTTCCAATAATAGTCAATATTCCTCAATTCTGGCTTTAAAAAATATTCACATAGGAGCCAGGGTGTTTTATGTCAAAAAAAAATTTGATTACCAAGTAACAAAATATATTTTGAGGGTAGTTGGGAGTCACGCAGCAGCGATGTTTATGTGAATAGGTACAAATGGGGAGGTTTTTACAGAAAGTAAAAGCCATCACTCTAAGCCTTACTCTGCAATCCTCATTTTGTTTTAGCTTATTTCAGTTTGATTCCAGTAAAGTTTTCAGCCAGCAAAAGGTGCTAAATGTGTTTCTTCCCTTGGTGCAGACTTGCTTATGAGAAGCTGGGGGGATAAAGAGAAGGCAGGTGGGTAATGAGAGAATTCACAGGCCAGCGAGTACCTTCTTGAAAGTCACTCAGATAGTTCTAGAAGATGTTCTAACACAGTTCCTGCATCAGGACACACTACTGTTAGTGCTAGAAAATAGGCAAATTTAAATGCTACCTGAGTAGGTAGAAAGTGACTGAGAAACACATTAGAGAGGGGGAAGGCCTGCCACGCGGGTAAGCGCGAGTCGGGGTGAGGTGGCAGTTTCCGCCAAGCACCAGGCATACAGTTGCCAAACAGAAAGGGGGACCTGGCATTACTGGATATTTACTTTTCATGCAATGTGGGAAATCTTGATTTTGTGGTGAAATCTCCCAAGTTTTAAATGCTGATATTAAAAACAAAACCAAAAATGCTCCATATCCCAAATACAACAAAGGCCCTGGGCTTAGAGTTTGTGACTTGTCCTTTGAAATTTTGGGTTGATGTTGAAGAAAACAAGTATGTGGTGATATGGTATGACATTTAGTGCTGCAGCAGAGACGTAGGTGGCAGCTCTCGGAGCTGAAGACTTGCTGTGGTGGGCTCTGTCCTAAGCTCTATGAGTTTGTTTTGCCTCATTGGATCTTCTGACTCCCCTCTCAAATAGGCCCTCTGAGTTAATGCTATTTTGTGTTTCACAAATGTGGATTTGAACTCAGACAGAGGTGGATTTGAACTCAGATCAGCTCTTTGAGTTCTTCATTGGACCCTTCCACCCTTTGTTTCTCCCACCTTGATGTGGCAGTGTGGCACATCAGGAAGTAAAAGGAGTTAGCGTCAGGGACTTGGGTTCTGGTTTTGCAGCACCTCTCCCCTCTCCCGTGAGAGAGTCCTTTCCCTGTGACCAGGAGCCTCCAGCACTCACCTTATCAGGTGGACCTAGTACTACCCTCCCATTCTTCTCACGGGGTGTGGGGAAGGATTACATCAGGAGTATGTGCAGAAAAGCATGGAGAATTATGAGTGCTCTGTCAACACAAGGGGAAGGAATATTGTTCATAATTAGAGGATACATAGAGGTGAGATTGTGAAGCTTTTGTCTTTGGATCAAATACAATTAAATAACAATCTCTTCTTGGCTCTTCAACTCAATACGGTGTCTATGTGTAGAAATGGCTTAAAACTGAACTCACTTTGAAAATTAATCAGCCACCATCAGTGACTGGAAAGTTAGCTGATTGCATTTATTGTAAGAGGGAGGAGGGAGGGGAGAGGGAAAGGGGAAGAGAGAAAGAGAGAGAGAGAGAGAGAGAGAGAGAGAGAGAGAGAGAGAGAGAGAGATCGATCTACCTCCTGAACAGAAGTTAACAGCCCAAGACCTTCCCATTGTCTGCCAGGATGATGACGGGAAGACAGGGTGCGAGGGCACCCTGCTGCCAGTGCTGCCTTTATCCCCTAATCAAGGGACTCCCTTTAGGAGGAGCCAGAGAGAGGGGCCATTGGGGCCTAACTTCAAACTGTTAATTGAGGGTGGCTGATAAGGGAGCATTTGAAGAGAAAAAGACATGCAGAAAAGGTTTATGGAAAATACCTCAAGGATGATGCAGATAGCTGTTTACGCATGTAGCCAGTGAGTAATCTTCTTATTTATAAATGAACGAGCTGACCTGGGGAAGGAGAGCTTTGTGGATTATAATCACAATCCAATGTGATAAGCTTCCCCACCAAAAAGCTCTCCCCTCATTGACAGCCAAAGCTGCAGATTTTTTTCTCTTTTATACTGGAGTCTCAACCTAATGACAGTGCTAATTTCTCCTCTAAACTTTTGTGAACTGAAGATCCCAGCTATTTTAACTTACAGGGTGTACTTTGAGGAAAATCTCTTCCGTGCATTCTAGATATTGTTCGTATCTTTTCAACTTTCCCTTCTCTTTTTGCAGAGCTGTCCTTTCACTCTACCCAGTAAAGTATCTTACTACGCCACTCACAGAAGCTTTCCTATTTCTGAGTTATGGATCAGACACCTCCCTTTACAACCCTTGACTGCTACATCTTTGTGCACAGCTGCATGTCCTTGGTGACCGTGCTTAAATCTGCTGTCCTCCTACAGGAAACCCTTTGGCTTCACCCTAATTTGGTTTCTCCATGACCCAAGTCAGCTTTCAACTTGAACATAGGGTCTTATCAATACTCTTGCTCAGTAATTAACCACCCAAGGGATGGAAACAAAATGGTCATTGTACAGGGGCAGTGAACATAAAGAAGTAGGCCTACTGTACTGATACATGTCCATTCTATGAAAATTAGGTCAACTTAAGGAGGTGGTCAATGTAGGGAGGTTTCAACTATGGAGATTCTACCACATTCTGTGGGGAGACCTGTGATTGCATGGTGTGGCTGTCTCTCTAAGGCCTCCTGGGAGGCTTCCTTGTTACTTCCTAAGAATTTCCTCTTCTCCATAGCAGTAAAAAAAGTCCATCAACAAGCACTCACTCCTCACTTTCTGCAGATGGGGTCCAGTATACTGTCAGGATAGGACAATGGGTTTTAAGAATCAGAAAACTTGATTTTGAGTCTCCTCTTCACTACTTAAAACCTGTATAAACCTGGGGAAGTTACTGACTCTCTAAACCTCCATTTTCCTGTCTCTACAAAGAGGGTTAAAAGGATACTTACATTATAAAGGGTGGCCATAAAGTTTGTATGCAATTTAAATAGTTATAAGTATTTAAATTGTGCATGAACTTTATGGCCACCCTGTATACCTACTATACCTACACCCTGATAAAGTACCGAAAATATTTTTTGGTAAACTCTTAATAAATGTCAGCTACAATTATTTTTATAGTAAATGGCTGTTGATTAACTTAATTTATCATCTGACCTTTTTGCCATTACATAATTAGTGCTCACTTAGGGTTGGATGTTGAATGAAGAAAAGAGTGAATAAATTCACTTGAGCCAGAAGAGACAGGTGTATTCACCCACTTATTGTTGATAGCCTCCTGAATGGCAGCTGGAGATATAGTTGTGAACAAGACAAGTAATATCCCTTCTCTCATGTGCTTCAATCCTAGTGGATACAAACAGGTAAAAAGAAAGTTAAATAAATAATCAAGGGAACTTTTCAGACGATAAGCTTTAGTGGTGCTAGGTGACGATGAGGTCTAGTATAAAGAACTAATGGTATTTATCCTATAATCAACTCCTTGGAGACTAGAGAGTAGGTTCAAATGTCTGATGAGATGAGAAAGATTTGTTCAGTGTTACTCCAAAGAGTAAAGGCTAGATCCATGTGGTAGAAGTTAGCAAGGAAGCTGAATTTCACTCTGGTGAATTATGACACTTGTGGCTCAGAAATCTAGGAGCAGCACACACTGCCTTGAGGGCAGGGAGCTGTCAAAGACCCAGGAGTAGGAGCAGAGTCTGAGGGACATTCTCGAATCATAGGTGAGGTTGCTTAGGATAATCTCTAGGGTTCTTTCCGGCATCAAGTTTCCAGAATTCTCTATTATCCAACTGACAGATGAAGATACCCTTTGGCTTTGGAATCAGATAGACCATGGTTCAAATCTCAGGTCTGCTAAATACTATTTGTGAGACCTGACTTAGCTTCTTTGAACTTCACTTTCCTCCTCTGTGGATTGGATAGACCCACTAGGAATGAGGTAAGAATTAAATCCACTAAGGCTTGTATTTAGTAGGATGCCTGGTGCTCACCAGTTGCTGTTGCAGTTGATACTTTTATTGTTATTGCTGTTATTGAACCCGGGGAGCAGGTGTCCAGTTTTCTGCTATAGGGGATCTTCCCTGCCGAGGCAATGACTCAGGAGTAAGTCCAGACAGTAGTTAAGGGTCAGCAGGGAACAGGTGGCAGCTGCCTTGTGAAGAAATTGAGAATTGCATAAATGCTACCAATTCCCAAGGCCCCAGGCCCATGTCATCAGCAAATCAGAACTACTCAGAGAGCTCACCTCCAGTTTTTTCTCATTTTTTTCCCTTCCAAGCCACCTTTAGTGTTAATCAAAATTCCATTCCATTGAGAAAGAAAAAAATAGGAGTAGAAAGTGATGGAGGGGTCACCACCCAGTGTGGTTTATTCATCCCCCCCCACACTGGGGAGATGGACTTGGCAATACATTCAGATAGGCCTTTTGGATCCAGGCATCTTCATGTAAAATATAACCCCAGAGAGAGAGAAAAACAAACCCAAGAACCTCTTCTTAGATGATAATCTGCCAATTATTCTGGTCCAAAATGTCTTTGCCTGAAAAATTCCCCGCAGAGGTAGAAGGAAGCTCACAAACAGGAGAAGCATGAGACACATCTGGAGGGAGCCCAAGCTGGGAACCTGAGGGCCTGACCATCTGCCAGAGGGCCAGATGCTGCTGCTGGAAGCCTCTCGCCTCCCAGCTTGTCATCTGGGTCCAATGATGCCATCCAAAAGAAGGACCACAGAGTGGGAGGGCAGCGAGCAATCCATCTTCTCCCACCCACAGTTTTTCATTGTGTGACATGAGGGGGAGGGGGAAGGGAATTAAAAAGTTTGCCCACAAAACCACACCTTCCTCCTGGAAATTGCCATCCTAAAACACATGGCTCTGACCACCCAGAACCTATGGAAAATTATTCCATTCAATATTCTTTCTTTTCCTTCGGTCTAAACAGAATGGACAAAGAGGTTTAACTGTGTAGTTGTTAATGGGAACTCCATTTTCTGTCAACTTGGGAGTATGATAACAGTTTCTAACCAATTGAGTTGGTCATAATATTACAAGATTCCCTGCATGGCAAGTGTTCCTTCTATTAACAGCTTTGGTGTCTGATTTTGGCCAAAGCAGATCATTGGGATTCAGAGGGACATCTTCTTCTTTTTCCATTGCAGAAGCAATCAAGAGTCTGTACATACGGTACTCATAAAAGGAAAATGATTAAACCCACACACACACAAAAGGACTGTTAAATTCCAGATGAGATTACTGCTTCATGTGATTCCCACCATCCAGGAATGTGTCTTTCTGTCTCATAAGTGCTCACTTGCAGATACACTTACACAAGCAACATGCTAAATGTAGCAAGATGAGCTCTTATGCTATTGTGTATGTTTGTATGTTAAACCCTTAGGCAGCCTGGATAGCCTGTTTTCAGTGCTGGTGGCGGTATACTGTATTTTTGTTCTCATGTATGTTTTAAGGTACAAATTTCTGGGCTTATGTGAGGTAGAAACCTTTCTTTTTAAGTGGCACCTGTTGGAATAGTTTAACATGTCATTTGCAATCTCATATTATTTAGATAAATTATTGTGTAACTTAAGCATTGGCAGAAGGCTATTTGATCCAATAATATTGGAACAATTGTATAGTATAATTCTAAAACCTTGGGCTACATTCATCAGGAAAATGGCCAGGGCATCTTGTGCTGAAATTTTGTTTTCACAGCTCATAGTCAGCAGGTTGTGGTGTCCAGTACAGCCATGGAGGGCTGTTTTAGGCTTGATCTTGACTTTTCTTTCTGCCAGGTTGGTAGGAGCATCACCTCATGCAGTCTCTCACTGCCCTGAAACACGGATCCTTCCTGAAGCTTCCTTGTTAGATTGTGTTTCAACTTCTGCCTATTAGAGTTGCTCCTGTAATAGAAAAAGCAAGGTTCCTAAGAGACAAAAAGATCATCTGCTTAATGTGAGGAAGACAGCACACTGAATACAATACCACCACTGGAAAGTCTGAGGTTTTGAAAATAGCAGAAGTGGGGGAAATGAAAATGTGATGTCAAATTTATACTTAAAATTAAGGATCTACTTTCAAGGCTAATAAATATTCCAGTTAGAAAAATCTCTGACAATGAATGGTTTGGAAAAATAATGGTTGCTTTGGGAAAATAAAAGGAAAGATCCTATTCTCTAAGGTTGGAACAAATGCTTTAAGGCTCAGTGGTAGAAAGAACTTCTGATTCTGGTTGGTGGTTTATCAGATATGCTTCAGGAACTTGAGCTCATTTGACTACAATGAGTAATTTCTGAGAAAGTAGAGTGAGGGGCAAAGACTTTTCTGCCAGAGTCAGAAATTCTTAAGTCTGATGTAAATGATTAATAATGATGTGGAACAGTTGCCACGGCTAATATTGGCAAAAGAAAAACACCTGGAAATATAAAAAAAAGACCAGGGGCTATTGAGACCTAAGCTAGATGTTTCCAGTGTTCAGTAGCTAATTATACATATATATACTCTATAATAATAACACCCATCTTTGG
The DNA here is from genome assembly GCA_963574355.1 of Loris lydekkerianus. NCBI lineage: Eukaryota > Metazoa > Chordata > Mammalia > Primates > Lorisidae > Loris > Loris lydekkerianus. The sequence continues at coordinate 57,567 of CAUYPK010127729.1, forward strand.
TATTTTTTTTTTAATATGTCAAAGCCTAAGGGTAAACTTAAAAGTTGTGGTCTTTAAATAGCGAGAAATTAGTCTTCTGGGAAACTGGTCTATGGCAGAATATTCCCTTTTACTTAGTTTTTGAAATCGGCTGTGACTTTTCAATGGCAAAGAGTAGTAGCTGGCATTTGAGGAGCACTCCAGACGCCTTGGCCAGCACCCTTTGTGCACCCTCTCATTTCCTCCTCACAACAGTTCAGTGGAGGTAAGTATTAACATCCTTATTTTTCATTGTTAAAGTTTGCACAGGTCTTCCCTGTTGGAGACTGACTCTCTTTTCCTGACTCTTTCCCCAACCTAATCATCTTGTAAGAGGAAGGTGAAAGTGACTTGGCCAAAACAACCAGGGGGACAGTAGCACAACTTGAACTTGAAACTAAATCTTGTGACTCTTTGTGCCATTGGATGGTGAAATTTAGTTGCATGTGGTCAGCGTCATCAATTTGAGTGGTTCATTTCTTGACTTCATGTGTATATTAGCTGTTTTCTTCAACTAGATGAGAGCAAGAATGATTTTAGTTGTAGTATTGGGGGTCTAATAGATTTTTTTTTTTTTTTTTTGAGACAGAGTCTCACTATGTTGCCCTAGTTAGAGTGCTGTGGCGTCGTAGCTCATAGCAACCTCAAACTCTTGGGCTCAAGCTGTTCTCTTGCCTCAGCCTCCTGAGTAACTGGGACTATAGGAGCCCAGCACAATACCCGGCTTTTTTTTTTTTTTTTTGTAGTTGTCTTTGTTGTTTGGCAGGCCTGCGCCATGTTCGAACCTGCCAGCTCCAGTGTATGTGGCTGGCACCCTAGCGATAGATTTTTAATAAATATGAAATGGCCACTCAAAATGTCTCTTATGTTAGAAGTATCTTGGGTTGAAATCAAGAAGCCTAAATTCTGCCTATCTGTATGACCTTGGCACATCACTGAAACTTTATCTGGGTCACCTGGATAGGATGAGTGGGGATGAAGAAAACATTCACATTCCTTCTGAACTCCCAAGGCAAAAAAATTTAAATATCAAAAGTAGAAATTCTTTGGGTATTTTTTTTTTTTTACAAAGGTTGCTATCAGGGTTGTTTTAGGCTACTGAGACAATTTTGATGGGGTCCCAAAAGAAGATGGTGAGATCATGGGAAATAAAGCAATGCCCACGTGAATTTATCCTCTCTGTGTAAATGTACCCAACACATATGCACCATCAGACAAATAAGAGTTTCAAATTTGAGTCCCAGCCTCTGCCACTTAGCTGTGTGGTCTTGAGCAAGTTATGTAAACTCTCATGCTTTGATTTCTTCATTAGGAAGTTGTGGGAAATAATATTGCCTTAAAACAAGATTAAATTAGATAATTATGAAATAGAATCAGCACACTAATCGCATATCTTCCAAAATGGTAGCTTTAGTACTATGGTACTGTTAGTATTGAATGAGCTATTTGTTAAGTGTTAAATCGTGCAGAAATGAGTCATACAAGAAAGTATGGGGTAGAGTTTCTGCCCTCAGGAGGTTACTCTCTAATCTGTAATAGTTGAAGGGAAAAACTCCAGCCTCCTATCAATACAGAAAATTATATTCAACATTAGACAATTAAGGGAAAATTCTGTGAGCTGGTCTCCACACAGGATAGTACCATAGTCCTTGAAAGCTCTTTATCTTCAAGTGACTAAAGAATATTTTATATTGATTGAAAGTTATTTGGAACTTGCCTTCAGTGAAGGGTTAACAATCCATATTATTATTATTTTGCTGTATTGTCTTTGTATCTAAAGGAGGTTTCCTTGTTCACTATGTTTTTGACCTTCACTGTTCTCTCATTTGTTACCTGTTGTGTAGAATAATTTGGAGTTTCTCTTCATTTCCGTTTTCTTTGAACCACTCCTCTTCTTCGCCTACTTTGGTACACTGAATCGAGAATGCATTTCAAGAGAAGAAATGCTTGCGTGTGTCAATAGTTCCAAAAGTATGATTTGGCTGATCTCAGGAGTTTTATTTTTAGACGTTGGAAGTTGCATTTCAGCAGCTGGTTGGGAAACTCAAGCTTCAGATGTGTTTACAGGCTGGGAGCAGTTTCCACCTCTGTCACAAGGGATCACAGATTAGGTGGCTCAGACCATAAGTCTTCAGAATCTCCTTTGGCTGGGTCACTCCTCCCCATTTGAATTGTTTATCATTTTCCTCTCAGGAATTAGCTTGCTTATTGATGCCAGTAGAATGACAGCATTGTCTTTAGTCCCTGACTTACAGGTGACTTTCCTTCCTTTGGCCCCAGTCTCTCCATTAGTAGATTGTGCCTGATAATTGGGATCAGTCTTTGTGGACATTAATTGACACAATGCATGTAAAATGCTGAGGGCCCATAGTAAGCACTTTGTCAATGTGAACTGTTATCATTATCTTTATTATTATCACACATCCACACAAATATTATTTTTTATTGCTTTTATATTTTTTCAAAGTGCTGTGTTGAGTACTTGGCTCCTGGTGAATGCTAAGTGAATAATGTTAGTGATCAGCATTTCCTACCTGGTATTGGACTAAATTGATTTTCATAGACCCCCCCCTCGAGGGCAAATGATAATTTATTCTCCTAAATTGGTAAATAAAGAACTTTGGAGAAGATTCTTATAGACTAAAATAGATTTGGGCATTAGTTATAATCTTTATTGTATTTAAGGTTCATATTCATATATTTCACTGATTGTTGTTACTTAATATATAGCAAATATACTATGTAGTGTTACCCTTCTAAAGACTAAAGAATTCTGAAACATATCTGGCTTCTTAAAGGGTTCAGGTGGGGATTGTAGGCTTAGAGATGTGGGGAAATTTACACTTTATAATGCCTTTGTATAGACTGACCCCTCTGATTGTTGCAAGAGTGCACTGAAATCGGTGGGGCAGGCATGAACTCCGTTTTACAGAGGAGAGAATGGAAACTCTGGAAGTCAAGTGACCCGTCCAGCAACACAGTAAATGGCTGACTTCCATGTTCTTTCTACCACTCTCTGTGCTCTCCTCTGGGATGTTGAAAGAACTGATCCTGCCTGTGAGACCATGGAGGAGGTGATATCTGGTTGGGTTTTTAAAGGATGAGTCACAGATAACTGTAGAAAGGAAGGAGCCAATGCTTCTTGCCTTGGGACCTTCTCAGTGTTGTGGAGAGTAATCTGCCTCTTGATGTAACTTAACCCAAGGAAGTTTCAAGTGTATATGAGTGAAACAAGGAAAAAAATATATATGTACCTAAAAAGGATACAGTCATGTTTAGGCATGGGGGAATTTTACTTTTTATTTCTCTGCCCTCTAGCCTATATTTTGTCATGGTTGTGAGTATAGAGGATTTTTAAGAACCAAAGAATAAAATTAAATACCGTATTCTTAATCTAATCTTGGGAAAGGAATGGAAATCAGATTTGATTCAAAGAATGCATATTCTCCCAGCATTATATTTTTTGCATCAGAATCACATAGGGAAATTTAAAGATCATTTCATTATGCAATAAACACTCCATGGACACTGACTTTTTTGACATGAACTTGCAAGTGGCATTTTAGATAGCATGTTAATTCTTCATTCTAGAGATTTTTTAATTCTTTAGTCATTCGTGGAACTTTTTAGTATCTGGGCTAGAACTGCTTAAAATACATTTTAAGTAAAACTTCCCCACCCCATCCACCTCCTTTTTAATGACATAAGCTTTGATCATTTTAAATGTTTTAACAGAGCTCTTTGAGAAACACCAAATCTCTGCAACATTTCTCAGATACTATTGTCCTACACCTGGAACACAAATCCCATTTTGAAACCATAATTTGCTCCCTAAAGAGCCCTTCAGCCTCTGCTCTGCCTGCTCACCTCGGGTTCAACTGTCTCGAAAGAACGCCGGAGATAAATGGGGCTGGATTTATGCAGAGTAATTTAAAGCCTCCTGCCTATTCTTGTCTGTCTCCTGGAGAATGTACTTGGAAATGTGTTTTAAGCTTGAAGCATCCCCTGGACCCCTGATTTTGTGATTTTGTTTTCTTCCTTCCCCTTTGTGGAACCTTTATTAGAAGGCTGATGAACCTTGGCCTCAGCAAAGGATTAAGTGAACAGATTCTTCATGTAATAAATCTAAAGACATATTAAAAGCAAGGAAAAGGGATTTCCCCAGTGTTTTGGGGGGATTTATAAGTGCCAAAGGCTAAACAACTTACAAGAGAAGTAAGATTGCCCCTTTTCTAACCTGGACATGTTCTAATATTGTGACACAGTGTAGAATTAAGCTGGCTTACTAAGTAGAAACATGTAATGTAATTGAAAATGCACAGTACGAAGGAAGAGGAATCCTCAATACAGCTACGTCCTATTGTGCAGATTACACTGATTTATAAGGAATGCCTTAACTCCTAATCCCAGCCATGCAAAACCACAGTCACATCGAGTCTTTAATAAACAGAGGAAGAGAAAAAAGGCTTAATAATCTATACTCCCCAAATTGAATATACATTTGGAATTGGTGGTTGAGCAAGCCATTCATTTCTCTTAAAACAGTGTAACAATGAGAACATTTTTATTACATTTTGACATGTGGATTTTCAAAGAACTTCAGGCATTCTCTATTTCAAAAATGATGGGTATAGACAAATCAAATGATGAATGGTGTGTTGGGGAGAGGGATAAATATTGTGGGACATAAACTGTTTAGAAAAGATCAGCAAAGAAGAAAAGTGTCAGGCTGGTGAAAATAAAACCAAAGGAATAACCTCGGGTATACAGGGTTAGAAAAAAAATTGAGGTAAAAAAGGACCTTGGAATAGGTGCTGAGGGAGCAAAATCATGATGGCTTGAAATTAAGAATGATAAAGAATAAGAATAGAAATTACGTATACCATTTCTTCCTTTCTTTTTTACTTTTTTTCTAAAGCATCTTATCAGGAAAAGTCATATCATGAAGGCTGATCAGAATGGGAAATTTTGAGAGTGTGTTTATGCACCAAAGAAACAGATTCCAACCCTAACCAACTTCCAAGTGGTCCGAGCATTCTTCCACTTCGACTCTTCCCCCTTCTTACCTATGAAATGAGAAATTAATATATATGTTGAATTAGATGGTACAGGTTCAGTATCCTTTATCTGAAATACTTGGGACCAGAAGAGTTTTGGATTTTGATTTTTAGGGGGGATTTTGGAATATTTGTGTGTACATAAGGTACCTTGGGGATGGGGTCCAAGTCTAAACACAAAATTCATTTCTGTTTCATATGTATCCTATGCACATAGTGTGAAGATAATCTTTGTTTTTTTAGAGACGGAATCTTACTTTATCCCCCTCAGTAAAGTGCTGTGGTGTCACAGCTCATAGCAATCTCCAGCTTTTTGGGCTTAGATAATTCTCTTGCCTCAGCCTCCCGAGTAGCTGGGACTACAGTATATTTTGTTGCAGTTTGGCTGGGGCCAGGTTCAAACCCGCCACCCTCGTGTTATGGGGCTGGTGCCCTACTCACTGAGCCACAGGCGCTGCCCAGCCTGAAGATAATCTTATATAATATTTTTAATAATTTTTGGCATGTAACAGTTTTTTCACTATGACCTGTCACATGAGGTCAGGTGTGGAATTTTCTTTTTGTGGCATCATGTTGGTGCTCATAAAGTTTTGGGTTTTGAAAAGTTTAGATTTCAGATTTCTGGATTAGGGATTCTTAACCTGTATATTTGTGGAGGAATGAAACACTGCTAAACAGAATATTAAACTTGCCAGGAAGCACTGTTACTGAGTGTTCGTGCATGTGTGTGTGTGCATGTAGGGATGTAATGAAGGGAAAGATCTTTGAAGGTAATATTTCCTAGTATGTTGCAAAACCACAGTAATTCTGGATGAAATCAATAAAGGCTATGTTGATTTTATATCTATATACACAGAAGAAGGGAGACTCTTAGATGAACAATAAACAGTTGGCAAAATAAATAAATAAATAATCATTAAAAAAATAAAGCCAAGGCTGACTTTTACCTTGTTTGTTTCATAGCAAAATCAGAAGAATGAAAAATGAAATACCAAAAAAAGTTCTTGCTCATAGGAATTGGAAATCAATAGAGTAAGAGCTGAATATTCAAATTATTGCCAAAGAAAATTTACTGAGTCACAAGGTGGCTAATTACTGTGTGCATCCACTGTACATGCATACATATGTACATATAAACACAGGTATGTTTATGTAATATGTATATGTAATTCATACACATGCACACACAACACACAAATATATACACGCATAAATGCACACATCCATACACACAGTATTTTGCTGGCTCTGAGAAGGAAAAATATCAAAGAAGTAATGACTATCTCAGAGTTGAGAGCCAGGAAAGTGAGGGCTCTGGAAATGGCAAGGCTTTAGCACTGGGTCTACTTTGATTCCAAAAGGAAATAACAGGGGAGAGCTTCTAAGGAGAAGTGAGCATTTGGGGAAAAATACACATATATATCAATGACAAGGGAAGAGGATTTTGCTGCCGCAAGAGAGGGATGAGTTCTTTTCCACAGTTACTGGGACACAGTCCCCACTGAAATCAATTTTCATTGCCTGGAGACCACTATACTTAGTTTCCTAACTTCACAAGTTGGCAAAATACAGAAATGACATATCAAAGCCAAAAGAAAGCAGTGTCAAGAGAGAAGCATGGGGTTTTAAAAATGCCACTCCAGTCCCTCAAATCAGAAAGCTTTGTTGTGCCCAAACCAAACACACGTGTGTGAGCATACACACACACACAAAACTCCAAGTGTGTGCAATGGTGAAACTGTGAACTTCAATGCACCCCAACTTCGAGATAGCTCACGATTCTTTCATGGGAAAGCAACTATCATGTCCGTTTGGTTGTGGATTAGGTTCCTGGAGGGCAGAAAGTCTGTCCTGTGCTCAGGAGTTCAGGCGTTCTCTTTGTCTTTAATGTTCCAGGCAGGGGGAAGAAAGCTGATAGGGCCCATAATAAGATGGTCACTAGCCCAGGATGCAGGGAAAGAACATTGATACTAAGTGGCAGTAAACTGTATCGTGAGGCTTGGCTAAGAAGTAGGGGTAGTGCTAATGCTACCAAAGCTTATTAAGTTTTATTTAAAAACTGTGAAATGGAAAACCTACACCTTCCAAGAGTGATCCATCCTCAGGTAAAAGGAAAATGGCATAATCTCAGCTACAGTATATAAAACTCTTGTATATTTGATACCAGGCTTAGCAGCAGGGTGGCGGGAGTGGTGGGGAGGGACCCAAAACAAAGGCAGCAGACGAAATGAAAAGTATAAATAGAAGTATTGAATATACAGTAACCTGGAGGAAATTACTATAGTGCTGCTTTCAGTTCTTGTCTCCATTTGTAACAATGAGAAAGAAATGGCTGAGGTATGTAAGATAATGCTATAGGAGTCCCATGGTTTAGACAAGAAAAAGGTCTGTGTCTTTAGAAAAGAGAAATGAAAGACTAATAGAGCCTATTGAGAGACATGCAGAAGAGGCAGACGGCTATTTGTTTTGCTGTTAAATATGTGGATAAAGGCTTTTAAGTGAATAAACAAATGGGGACCATCTTTGACTTTCCTTGTAGGAAAGCACAATTACCACATTAAATAAAGGCCTTGTGGCCAGACAGCAGGAATTAAACAGTTTTAAAAATTAAATAAGTGTAACATTTAGGGAAGACAACAATATTGTTCAATCCCAGATAGTATCCCAGAGTGACAGTTTTTCTGTTGCCAAATTTTTTTTTTTTTATGTCTAGTACATATATTTTCATTTTATCTATTCTCACCACAACCTAGGAGATCAGATGGGAGGATATTATTATAGCCGTCACTCTGTGTCTGTGGGAGATTGGATCCAGGATCCCCAGCAGATACCAAAATCTGCAGATGCTCAAGGTCTTCATATAGAATGGAGCAGTATTTGCATATAACCTTTACACATCTTCCCGTACACTTTAAATCATCTTTAGAGTACTTATAATACCTACATCAACGTAAATCCTACTCGAATAGTTGTTCTATTGTATTTTAAATACTGTTTATTTTTTATTCTCATATTGTTATTTCTATTTTTTATTCAAATATTTTTGGTACAAGGTCCAATCCCCAGATGTGAAATCCTGCTGTGTCTCATCTGCAACATGGGAGTGTCTGAGCAAATAATTTGTAAGGCCTTTCTGGTCTATACTCAAGGATTCTGCTTGCTGAGTTTCACCAATGAATTAGGAGTAGCAGAAGCTAAAATTCTGTTCCCTTGACTCAGCACCATAATTTCCTTAGATGCATTTATTCACAAGCTTCTTACTCATCTTTGCCATCATCTTTGAGGGTATTTTTCTTAAATTCCCCGTATACAACATTAGGTATTGGAAGGATTACTAGGGCTAGTAAAAATTCATTTTTTTTAACATTTTAACTTAAATCCAAGTAGAATGACAATGTGAATCCCTTCATTCATTGCACACTGAAAAGCTAGAATAAATACTGTTCTTAGCATATATATATATATATATATACTTTTTTTTTTTTTTTTTTTTTTTTTAACAGTCTCACTTTATCGCCCTTCGTAGAGTACTGTAGTGTCACAGCTCACAGCAACCTCCAGCTCCTGGTCTTAGGCGATTCTTTTGCCTTAGCCGAGTAGCTGGGACTATAAGTGTCTGCCATAATGCCCAGCTATTTTTGTTGCAGTTTGGCAGGGCTGGATTTGAACCCGCCACCCTCAGTATATGGGGCCAGTGCCCTACTCACTGAGCCACGGGCGCTGCCCCTTAGCACTATTTTTGAAGGTCCTTCCTTTGTAGCCATATTCTACTTGCAAATACCCACTTGTTCCTTCATCTTGTGATTACATTGTAGTGGTTCATTCAGCAGGTATTTGTTGAACACTTACCATGGACCAAGCATATTGGATTAGGTATTTGAGTTAGCATTATGAAATCCTGGCCACTTTCTAAAAGGTAGGGTTTGAGATTGTGGGAAATCAGGGTAGTTTGGTTGTGGTGCAAGCAGGTTTTTCTCAGTAGGGTACATACTGGGAGAAAATATAGTCAGTCCGTGGGAATTGAATGACTAAAGCCATGGGCAGGAATGGAAAGGAATTTTCCGACATACTGGTGGGTGAAGCAGAGGGAAGAAAATTCTAGTTGGATTGGTTGGGAGAAGACACATCTGTTGAGGGCAGCCACAAGAAAATCTGATGGGAAGGTGGAGAGGAAAAAGATGAAGAGAATCCTTGGTCCACAAATGGAGGTGGTAGGGAGTGTACGAGAGGGATGATGGGTGACCAGCAGGGGCACATGGAAGCAAACTCAAGAGACACAGATCAAATCCTTTTTTTTTTTCAATTACAGATTTTGTCCTTTGTTTGAAATCTATCAGTACCAGGTCCATGGTTTTTAATATAATTTGTCAATTTTTATTGGAATCTAGTAGAGATATACATTCTACATTGAAAAGATACAGTCATAGAAAATGTTTTCTTGCCAACTCACTGAACAAATTTAGCACATTGGGTGTGAAAGCTTTCTGTAGCTATGTAGATTTATTACTTTTATGACTATACACTGGGTCACACTGTTGCCTCTTAGGAATGTACACAACTTTCTCTGAGAACATTTTTGCCCAGTTACATTTTATTAGCCATCATACACGCTACCCATAGTCAATACTCTTGATATTTTGATTATAACTCAGACATTTTTTTCATTCCATACTCCACACATAACACAACAAACACACGTACACAAGAAGAAAAAAATAGTGAGTGAATTTTCAGAGCCTCTTTTATTTCTACCAATTGGGAAAAATGGAAACAGAACTGGGTAGTGGTAATTGTCAATATATGTTGCCTTTTGTGGGTCTCTTTCCTTATCAAATATATAATTCGTTAGGTTTTGATGACAGAAGGATGAGACTTTTGCCTAGTCCTCACCTGCCAGCACTGCTTTATGTAGTCTGATTTAGAGATTTAAACAGAGAAATTGTCCTTTCTCCTGTTTCCCCTGGAAACAGTGGGCACTGCAGTGAGGTTAATCATTTGAATTTTGCAATTCATATTGAGGCAAAACAGAAATCATTCTTCACATTGGACCCTGGAAATTTGTTGGCAAACTTTTTACAGCTTAAGGTTAGACTTTTCCCCCCTTTGAATCATAAACATGAAATGCTTTAAATACATTGTTGCACAGCCCGGTCTCCCACTGAAGTGAATCCTACTAGGCAATGTAAAAAAATGGAGTGAAAATCACTTTTGGAATACTGGGTTAGAGTGAAAATAAACAGGAGTATAAAAGGAGCTTCCAATCACAGAGAAACATAGTGGGTATGAAGGTTAGAAACTGTCCATGAAGGTTGTCATTCAAAAATGGGAATTTCTCCATATGCTTTTTGTAACAATTGTCTGGGAAAATTTATCAACTTTTATTTAATAACATTTATTTAATAATCCTTATTAAATATCAAAATTGGGTTAAAACAACTTCTTATAAACAGGACTTTCTAGAGTTGAGCCTTAGCATAAAGTTCACTCATGTAGGTACGAGGAACTTTGCAGCAACATTCTCATCAGTATGCTGCACTAGGTCCAATGGCTAATTTTCAAGAAACTACTGGTAAATTAAAAGCTATTTTTAAAATCTAAGGTAGTTAAACAATGGTAAACTTTGTGGTAAACTCTTTTTAGGATAAAAGAATTTGTAAGTTATTGTTAAGGAAAAAATGTGTCTTTGGCTTGACTGTTACAATTTAGCAGATTCATTTTTTCAAATGAAAACAGGCACACATGGTCTTCTAAGTCTTAAAAAAATGTTATGAGGGCATATCAGCCTTCATATGCTGAGTCGTTGAAAAAAGTGTTTATTAAGTACCAACTTTTTGGTACTTCTGGTCAATCAGTGTATGAGAAAACAGCTTAATATTTGAAATTGGAATCTTTGAAAAATCTAGGTTTCTACTTCTGTAGCATCCTGTTCTATAACATAAAGTCTCCTTTGGTAAAGAGAGTAATCATCTGATTTGTGTTTTGTAATGAAAACATTCATTTTCTCAAAGTGGGTATACTGGACTTGTTAAATATCGGCATCCTTATAGAGAGGCAGCACTTGTTTATATGGATTCTGGGCTAGGAGTAAATCTTTTCAATTTTGAGAAAGAAACAGAATTATCACTTACTTTATATTTGTTGAAGATAATAACTAAGAAAATGCCATGAAGGCTACGTTGAACAGTTGATGAGAATATTTCAGATTGTATGTGAATCCCGCACATTGTACCCCTTGACTGCACTAATGTACACAGCTATGATTTATTTAATAAAAATAAATAAATTAAAAAAAATAAAGTTAATTTCACTTAAAAAAGAAAGAAAGAAAGAAAGAAAGAAAGAAAGAAAGAAAGAAAGAAAGAAAGAAAGAAAGAAAGAAAGAAAATCCTACTTTCTCTCAAACCTATGCAGATATACTTAATCTACAGAATGCATCTGTGAATCCTTTGGGCTCAAATGCACCAGTGCAGAGCAAATGCCCATCCATCTAACTTGGAATGTTATACTTCAGAAATAGCATGGAATTTGTCAGTTATTGATGAGTATTGCTGGAAGACACTGAGCATCTGGCTTCAGACCAGCACTTGATTTGCCAATGAGGGGAACGTCTGTAGGGTCTCTAAAACTCATGGTTTAGCCGCTGGTCCATACTGCTTTTCCAGTGCCAGAAATACCTCAAATTATGACTTTTCCTCTAACAGCTTGCATAGATAACAGCTGTATCATTGTAGATAACCCAGTAGGCAGATGTTGATGGGTCCCTTTTAAGGGATTAGGACAGGAGAACTGGGCAAAGATAGCAGCTCACCTTCCCATTCACACTGGGCAGTGCCAGCAAGGGCAGGTTCCTTTCCTGCTTGTGGCTTAGAATAGCCTCTTCAAACTGTGCTTGGAGTGGGGCTTGGGGGAGTCATGGAGAGGGCGCAGGCGGAAAAGCGAGTTTAATCGACACTTTGCACAGTAACCCAACATCCGATCACATATCTTCTGACATTTTACTATGCTAGGAAGAGAAAAATAAAAATGATGTAGAACAGAAGTCCCCAACATTTTTGGCACCAGGGAGCAGTTTAATGGAAGACAGTTCTCATAAGGAGCATGCAGCCTAGACCCCTTGCATGCGTAGTTTACAGTAGGTTTGTGCTCCTAAGAGAATCAAATGCTGCCCTGATGGGACAGGAGGAAAAGCTCAGGCAGTGACAGCTCAGCTGTGGGGAGCAGCTGTGAATACAGATGAGGCTTCCCTCATTCTCTTGCTGCTCACCTCCTGCTGTGTGGCTCAGCTTCCAGCACATGAGGGACCAGTACCAGTCCACAGCCCAGGGTTTGAAAACCACAAACGTAGAACGTCCCAAAAGAGAAAAATGGTTAAAAACATAGACTTTGGTGCTTGGCAGACCTAGGTTTGAGTCCCAGTTCTGCATCAGTAGTGTGGCACTGAGGTTACCTTCCCAGACGTGTGGGCCTGTTTCCACATCTACAAAGGAGCGGGTATTTTTCCTGTGGAGCTGGGCAGAATGTTAGCTGAGTACCTGGCCCATAGCAAGTGCTCAGGGAACTCAGATAGTAGGATGGTGCTGATTGTGTGTACGGATTCTGCTCCACACGACACCCCTGGAGTATGTGTATTACTAGACGATCCTCTTAAAAATCACCAAACCTTCAGTACCACCATCCTGCCAGCTTCATCTGCCAAAAATGTGGGCGTCACCCTTACTGAGTCTGTCCTCAACTTCTGACTGTGTTACTTCTTTAACATTTCCTATCTTGGTCCAATTCTCTTTCTCTTAGGGCCCCTTCTTTTTTTTACGTGGCTCTGTCCTCCTCATGACAGTCAAAGGGTTGGTTCTAAAATATCTCCTGGCTAAAATTTTTCCATGCCTTTCCATTGTCTTCCAGATAAACTTTGGGGTCATGGGGCTTAGCTCTCCTTCCTCTGTATCTCTCCAAAAGGCACCACTGTCCCTGCCACACTGCTCTCCCTGCTGTTACAGGAGGGGGCTGTTTCCCCTGGGGTGGGAATACATTTTCATAGGCTGCCTCTGTTCCTTGGAACACCCCCTCTCCCAGTTTGTGGGACCAATAGCAGTTAAGCTACTAGCATTTTGAATCCTGGATCTTCCACTGGGTAGCTGGGTGACTTTGTGTAAGCTAATTAATTTCTCTGTGTTTCAGTCCTTCGTCTTTAATTATGGATAATAATACTGCCTCCTTTCTAGCTGTCTGTTCATCTTTCTCCAAGTCTGAGAGCCACCCTCGCTTCCTTTTTGCCTTTTCAGTTTTATACCTCTAGCAATGAGCATGGTGCTTGTTAAGTAGACAGTGCTAAATAGATGCTTATTGAATATGTTATTCTCATTTTACAGGTAGGGACAGTGAGATTAAAAGAATTTGAGACACTTATTAAGAGGGTCACAGGACTCAGTAGACTCATGTTTCTCATCTGTAAAGAAGGGTATAATTGGGTAAGGCGAGGAATAAATGGAAACTCCCTGACTTCTAACCCTTCACTTACTCCACTCCACTACTCCACTTCACTTACTGTGTTTTGCTCAGATGACACGTAGAAAATTGAGATGGATAATAGTAATTTGGTATCACTATATTGCTATTCTGTTCCTCAAACCACAATCAACCTCTGAAAATAAGATAACAATGACGGAAACTTTGGGAGTGGAGAAAATGTTCACAAATAACAGTGAGTATCAGAAACTTTAAACGGTGCAGGGTGTTTGTGCACCTGTTGTAACAGGTTTAAATCAGAGAAAAGATGGTAGGCGTGGGCCTGAGAGCACGCAGCTTCTCCGAAGATGTGTTTGTTCCCAAGTCAGGGCTGAGTTTGCCATGTGCCCCCCGACTTTTACTCTGCTAGAGTGATGTCTGCCGGTTGTGCCTTTCAGTTGAGTATGTGGCTTGTCACTAGGTGGTGAAGTCCTCGAGGAGGGTGGGAGCCACTTCTTCATCATGTTCTCTGTGTTCTTTGCACAGTGCTGGGGTGAAGCGGGAGGCTTACAAGCAACAGGCGAGGAGACGCAGGCTTTGGAGCTGGGCAGCTCGGTAGCTGACAAGAAATGAAAAGATGTGTGACTTGAGTAAGACACATAACCTGCCAGAGCCTCAGCTTCCGCCGATAGAATGGGGCTAATTACTCTTGCAGGATTGCAAGAATTGGAGACAGCAATGTTTGTGAGATACTTACCCAGTTCCTGCTACCCATTCAAGGCTATCATTTCTGGAATACTTATTATTTGGCTGAGCACAGCTCCCTTTGATAGGGAGGGCACCTTAGGGCTTGCTGAATGTGTTATCACCACCCACATGGCTGGGAGGTTGTGTATTTATACTGATGTGTGTGTGTGTGTGTACATATGTACACCTATAAAAGTGAACAGAGACTGTCAGGAGAGAGATATTCCTTCGTGATATGTATTATGTGCACACACACCTGTGTATATGTATATGTGAACACACATACATGTACATATGTACACACATATATGTAGATACACACATGTACACATGCATATATGCACGTGATGCATGTATACACATGTACACAGACACATGTGCATACATTTCAAAAACGTACGATGAAAGGGGGAAAGGGAGAGGAGGGAGGATGTAGGGGGGTGGAGGGAGGGATACTGGTGGAATTACACCTGCGGGGCATCTTACAAGGGTATATGTGAAACTTAGTATTAATAAATGTGGAATGTAAATGTCTTGGTATGGTAACCGGGAAAATGCCAGGAAGGCTATGTTAACTATTGTGATGAAAATGTGTCAAATGGTTTGTGAAGCTAGTGTATGATGCCCCATGATCATATCAATGTACGCAGCTATGATTTAATAAAAATAAAAATTAAAAATAAAATTTAAAAAAAAACCCCCAAAACAAAAACGAACGACAGCTAAATGAAATCAATTTCAGAGCCCAGTTGTTTGTAGTGCAAAGGGGAAATTACAAAAAACACCAACAAAAAAATGCCTCCTTTGTTTCACAAGCTTATTGAGGACATAGGAATTATTAATATTTACAAAAACCTCTCTCCTGCTTTAACTTCCCTTCACTTTTTCTAGCATTACATATTTTGAAGAAAACAAGATTGAGTGGATCAGTGTCACTGTTTGCAGATATTACCTGGGCTGAGGGTGGTCTCCTCCTCCATAAAAAAAAAAACAAAAACAAAGAGGAAACAAAGAAAACATTGACGAACAGAGATGGAATGATTTGCCCCCCTGTTCTTTTTTTAAAGGCTTGCGTTTTTATGCTGAAATGAATACATTTCTCACACAGGCTTGCAGATTTAACCTGAGCAGCAGGGCTCTGTCACACGTCGGGGTACACGCAGTGCTAGGCACGTGATGGAGTGTACTTGTGTATTGCTCCGCGGATACCCCAGGGCTATGGAAACCTCCTATTGGAGAAGATATGTCAAAAGGCGACTATCTTCGTAGTCCAAAATCAATCGCATCTCTATGAATTATTGAGTTGTTTGCCATTACTTTCCTGTTCTTTTTTTTTATTATAAGGGCTCACCGTTATGAGAAGGTTAAAAAGGTTTTGCTTTTTTTCCTCCAAGAAACTTTGTGCGCATTTATCTTGTGTTGTTATAAAATAATTAGGAGTGTCCACCTTTCTGCACACCTCCCTTTCCAGCTTGGGCATTTAAATGTTCCAGTACTTGGATTTAGTTCTTTGCTGGTTGAGTACCAAGCTTCTAACACATTGCAACCCAGAATATGTGAAGGAGAAAACACTCATTTTTCCCATGACAATGAGCATGACATTCGCATACGTGCATCCGGTACCGTCTTGCAACTTTCATACCAAATGGAGAGACGTTACTAAATGAACATTTCTTGCTCTTGTGTAAATAGATAGATTAATGGTGTTAAGTGAAACCCAAGTCTGCCTGAAATGTTAACTTCCTTATGGGGTTTTGAGTTTCTCTTATTTTTGATAAATGGACCAATCTGACAATAAAATCCTTGCACAGTAGGTTAATAATGTCATAGCTGAACTGTGAAATAGTAATGTGTATACCATCTCTCAGCAAACAATAATCCTTGAAGCCTGATAAATCTATTTCCAGACCAATTGCGTGTTCATTGTTACCCATGACTCCTTTGCAAATACAAAGCAGTTTTGTCACATGCATTTTAAAGCAGAGGCAACTGGGGAAGTCAAAGGCACACAGGCCTGTGAAGACAGCCGGGGACAGACTCATTTTCAGCTCTCCTTTTCTCTTGCTGCCTTTAGTGTCTAAAGATGCTTCTTAAACCCCCACATTGCTGTTCTGAGGTGCTATGGAGTCCTGCAGCCCTACTTGAGCTCAGAATGCTGCTGGAGACCAAGAAGGACGGGGGGGGGGGGGGGGGGGGCCGGGGGGGCCAACCCCCCCCCCGCCGCTGTGGTGTTTTTTGTGCGTATTGTGACCAAACGGGCCC
>CAUYPK010127730.1:0-24000 GCA_963574355.1 Loris lydekkerianus
AACCTTATGCTAAATGATAGCTGGGTCATAGATGAGCTTAAGAAGGAAATTGCCAAATTTTTGGAACAAAGCAAAAATGAAGACACAAATTATCAGAACATCTGGGATACCATAAAGGCAGTCCTAAGAGGGAAATTTATAGTACTGCAATCCTTCCTCAAGAGAACGGAAAGAAAAGAAGTTAACAACTTAATGGGACATCTCAAGCAACTGGAAAAGGAAGAACATTCCAACCCCAAATCCAGCAGAAGAAAAAAAATGACCAAAATTAGAGCAGAATTAAATGAAATTGAAGACAAAAGAATTATACAACAGATCAATAAATCAAAAAGTTGGTTTTTTGGAAAGGTCAATAAAATAGATAAACCTTTGGCTAATCTAACTAGGAAAAAAAAGAGTAAAATCTCTAATTTCATCAATCAGAAATGACAAAGACGAAATAACAAGACTCCTCAGAAATTCAAGAACTCCTTAATGAACATTACAAGAAACTTTATTCTCAGAAATATGAAAATCTGAAGGAAATTGACCAATACTTGGCGCCACATCATCTTCCAAGACTTAGCCAAAATCAAGTGGAAATGTTGAACAGGCCAATATCAAGTACTGAAATAGCATCAACCATACAAAATCTCCCTAAAAAGAAAAGCCCAGGACCAGAAGGCTTCATGTCATAATTCTACCAAATCTTTAAAGAGGAACTAGTATCTATATTACTCAACCTGTTCCAAAATATAGAAAAAGAAGGAAGACTACCCAACACGTTCTATGAATCAAACATCACCCTGATCCCCAAACCAGGAAAAGACCCAACAAGAAAAGAAAATTATAGACCAATATCACTAATGAATACAGATGCAAAAATATTCAAAAAGATCCTAACAAACAGAATCCAGCAACACATCAAACAAATTATACATCATGACCAAGTCAGTTTTATCCCAGGGTCTCAAGGCTGGTTCAATATACATAAATCTATAAGTATAATTCAGCACATACACGAATTAAAAAACAAAGACCATATGATTCTCTCAATTGATGCAGAAAAAGCTTTTGATAATACCCAACATCCCTTCATGATCAGAACACTTAAGAAAATTAGTGTAGAAGGGACATTTCTTAAACTGGTAGAGGCCATCTATAGCAAACCCACAGCCAATATCATATTGAATGGAGTTAAATTGAAATTACTTTCACTCAGATCGGGAACCAGACAACGCTGCCCATTGCCTCCATTGCTCTTTAACATTGTAATGGAAGTTTTAGCCATTGCAATTAGGGAAGAAAAGGCAATCAAGGGTATCCATATAGGGTCAGAAGAGATCAAACTTTCACTGTTCGCAGATGATATGATTGTGCATCTGGAAAACACCAGGAATTCTACTACAAAACTCTTAGAAGTGATCAAGGAATGTGGCAGCATCTCAGGTTACAAAATCAACATTCATAAATCAGTAGCCTTTATATATACCAACAATAGTCAAGCTGAAAAAACAGTTAAAGACTCTATTCCATTCACAGTAGTGCCAAAGAAGATGAAATATTTAGGAGTTTATCTAACAACGATGTGAAAGATCTCTATAAAGAGAACTATGAAACTGTAAGATAAGATATAGCTGAAAATGTTAACAAATGGAAAAATATACCATGCTCATGGCCGGAAAGAATTAACATTGTTAAAATGTCCATACTACCCAAAGTAATATAAAATTTTAATGCAATCCCTATGGAAACTACTGTCATACTTTAAAGATCTTGAAAAAACAATACTTTGTTTTATATGGAATCAGAAAAAACCTCGAATAGCCAAGACATTACTCAGAAATAAAAACAAAGCAGGAGTAATCATGCTACCGGACCTCAGACTATTGTATAAGTTGATAGTGATCAAAACAACATGGTACTGGCACAGAAACAGAGAGGTAGATGTATGGAACAGAATAGAGAACCAAGCGATGAATCCAGCTACTTATCGTTATTTAATCTTTGACAAGCCAGTTAAAAATATTCAGTGGGGAAAAGATACCCTATTTAACAAATGGTGCTGGGTGAACTGGCTGGCAACCTGCAGAAGACTGAAACTGGACCCACACCTTTCACCATTAACTAAGGTAGACTCTCACAGGATTAAATATTTAAACTTAAGACATGAAACTATAAAAATACTTTAAGAGAGTACAGGGAAAACCCTGGAAGAAATCGGTCTAGGTGAGTATTTTATGAGGAGGACCCCCCAGGCAATTGAAGCAGCTTCAAAAATACCCTACTGGGACCTGATCAAACTAAAAAGCTTCTGCACAGCCAAGAACACAGTAAGTAAAGCAAGCAAACAGCCCTCAGAATGGGAGAAGATATTTGCAGGTTATATCTCCGACAAAGGTGTAATAACCAGAATCCACAGAGAAGTCAAACATGTAAGCAAGAAAATAACAAGTGATCCCATCGCACGCTGGGCAAGGGATTTGAAGAGAAACTTCTCTGAAGAAGACAGGCGCACGGCCTACAAACATATGAAAAAATGCTCATCATCCTTAAGCATCAGAGAAATGCAAATCAAAACTACTTTGGGATATCATCTAACTCCAGTAAGATTAGCCCATATCACAAAATCCCAAGACCAGAGATGTTGGCGTGGATGTGGAGAAAAGGGAACACTTCTATACTGCTGGTGAGAATGCAAATTAATACATTCCTTTTGGCAAGATGTTTGGAGAACACTTAGAGATCTAAAAATAGATCTGCCATTCAATCCTATAATTCCTCTACTAGGCATATACCCAGAAGACTAAAAATCACATCATTACAAAGATATTTGTACCAGAATGTTTATTGCAGCCCAATTCATAATTGCTAAGTCATGGAAAAAGCCCAAGTGCCTATCAATTCACGAATGGATTAATAAACTGTAGTATATGTACACCATGCAATATTATGCAGCCTTAAAGAAAGATGGATACTTTACCTCTTTCATGTTTACATGGATGGAGCTGGAACTTATTCTTCTTAGTAAAGTATCTCAAGAAGGGAAGAAAAAGTATCCAATGTACTCAGCCCTACTATGAAACTAATTTATGGCTTTCACATGAAAGCTATAACCCAGTTATAACCTAAGAATAGGGGGGAGGGGGGAGGTAGGCGGAGGGAGGGTGATTGGTGGGATTACACCTGCGGTGCATATTACAAGGGTATATGTGAAACTTAGTAAATGTAGAATGTAAATGTCTTAATACAATAACTAAGAAAATGCCAGGAAGACTATTTTAACCAGTGTGATGAAAATGTGTCAAACAGTCTACAAAACCAGTGTATGGTGCCCTATGACCGCATTAATGTACACAGCTATGATTTAATAAATTTAAAAAAAAAAAGAAAGTTACCAATTGTACAGACATAAGTGATTGTAAAGGAAGTGATAATATTTTTTAAACATTTAAGTAACTGTTTTGAGTTTTTTTGTTGTTGTTGTTATTATTTTTTAAATGTCAGATTAATAGAAGGATATACATGGGTAGTTTAAAAAAATAAATAAATCCTAATTAATATTGAGGATCTAAGATTATCACTAAGGAGATAGGATTCTGTAGTAAGTTCATTGGCAAAGGAAACCTTGAAAGATTTAAAAAAAAAAACAGACTTAAAAAACAAAACAGCCTTTTAAAAAGTACATGTTTATAACACAAGTCATATTTTCCTATAATTGCTAGATGTATATGAGTATCTATGTAGGAATGCAGAGTGGAAAAATTAACATTCATATTCTGCCATAAGTGATATACATAACACTATAATCCTTACTCTGGCAAACAGAAAAGAAAAACAATGCCATCAAGATAAGTTACTGACAAGTAGTACAGAAATTCTCTTTTCTCCTTGCACTTGGTCCTTCACAGAAATTAATACTCAGCTCTCCCTTTCACTCACCTCGACACTTCTCTTCAGCTCATTCTCCTTTTTCTGACTTGCCTGGAATGCCTGTTCGGTTCTGAAGAACTTTTGCTTAAACTCTTCCAAATTGTTCTCTAGATGTTGCTTTACTAATGTGACCTGTAAAGAGGAAAAGAGAATGGCAAAATGTCATTTTTATGTTCTTTACTTTTCCAGTAATCATTTATTCTTAATACAAAGGTTATGGACTATAAGAATTTATGCCATCTGTTTTGGTGCAAAATACAAGTCACAGCTAAATGTATAATTTAAGGTACCATAATGTGAAACTGTAACATCACTTACAAAGGGAAAAAACTCTAACCACAAAAAAATTAAAACTAGATTATAATAAACAACAACCAAAAAAAAAAAAAAAAAAGTTGAGATAAGAAATAGACTAGGAAAATGTATTTTCAATTATTTTACAGAATAAAAAGATTACATAATACAATATATAAAGTACATCTATTATTCAATTTTAAAAAGATGAAACAGTTTTTAAAAAGGGCAATGGATAGCAACAGAAAATTTTATATAAAAAGTACTAGTGTTTACTAAAAGAAATAATTTCAATGGTAATGAAGAAAATGTGAGTTAAAACCACAATAAAGCCAGGCATAATGGCTCACACCTGTAATCCTTGGACTTGGGGAGGCCAAAGTGGTTGGATCACCTGAGCTCATAAGTTCGAGACCAGCCTGAACAAGAATGAGATCCCGCCTCTAAAAATAGCCAAGCATTGTGGCAGGTGCCTGAAGTCCCAGCAACTTGGGAGGCTGAGGCCATGGGATCACTTGAGCCCAAGAGTTTGAGGCTACTGTGAGCTATGACTCCACAGCACTCTACCAAAAGTGACCAAGTAACACTGTGTCTCAAACAAACAAACAAAAACAATAAAACATTTTTCACTCCTTAGTTGGCAAAATTTTAAATTGAAAAATTTCCTCCAAGGATAAAAAATAGGCCCTTTCTTATCTACAATTACTTCATGTTTTTACAAAAATTTTAAATCAAGAAATTCTTCACCCATCATGTTATTTTGTTAAATAACAAAAGTGGGAGAATAAACCACTACAACTTTTTTGAATGGCAATATAGCAGACTCTACTAAATATTAGAACACATACGCCCTTCAAGCTATCAATTTCACATCCAGAAATCCTGTCCTATATAAATACCAGCACGCATACACAGATACGGGTGCCCAGTAATATAAACAGAGCTCCGGTGAAGATGTTGAAAACCTAAATATCCATCAGTGAAGGAATGACTGAAGTAACTACAAAATCCAGTAAAAGCCAGGCTCAGATAATAGTAACAGAATGTTCCCTTTTAGTTAAAATAAAAACAAAAACTCCAACTATACATGGGTAAATGTATAGCATTTTATGGAAAAAAAAAAAAAGTCTTGGAGAACACCCATTAAACTATTAGTAACAATTTGTCCTGGGAAGGGGGAAGGGAAGGAGGATCCATTCTTCTTTTTACCAAACTTGGATAGCGGGATAGACAGATGTGTCATATTATGAGCGTATCACATAGCTCTTCATATGTTAGAGAAGTCAATTAACATTATTAGCTCTCACCATCTCAGCTGCACTTCCCCATTTCTGATTCCTCTACTAAGAGGAATCAACATGTTCTACCTCTGTTATACCTTAAATTTAAGAATTTTAAGCTGCATTTTCCATAAAGTAAAAGAGACTCTACTTATATAGCAAATCCTCAACTTTAGAAACTAAACAAAGAAGTAAACATGAGGAAAAAGAATTTAAGTCTAACAGCAGGTGAATACATCCAGTGTAAAATGTGTTGCTCTCCAGCAAAGTGGTTCAAAAAAAGAATGAGCTACTGTGCTGCACGTGCTCTGCCTTCTAAAGCTGCAGATATTCAGTGCATAAGGGCTGTGGAAAGAATAGCAAACTAAACAGACAGAACCTCATTCTTTCTTTTTCTTTTTTTTTTTTTTAAGGCAGAGTCTCACTATGTCGCCTGGGTAGAGTGCCATGGCATTACAGCTCATAGCAACCGCCAACTCTTGAGCTCAAGTGATTCTCTTGCATCAGCCTCCCAAGTAGCCAGGACTACAGGTGCAACACCCAGCTATTTTTCTTATTGTTGCAGTTTTTATTGTTGGTTAGCTGCCCCGGGCTGGGTTCGAACCCACCAACTTCAGTGTATGTGGCTGGTACCATAAACACTGTCCCAAAGGCACTGAGCCAGAACCTAATTCTCATGGAAAGATTCGAGTGAAAGAAGGAAGACAATATAAGCACATAACCATAGTATATGCCTGATAATATACACAATGCAGAAAAATGAAGCAAGTAAAAAAACAGAAAGTACCTGAAGTCAGGGATATAAGTAGTGACCAGAGACAATTTCATTGGAAAGATGACATCTAAGCAGAAACCTCAAGGAAGAGGAGGAGCCTGGAGCACATTGCCCTGCAGATCTATCTAGAGAAAGAGCACTGATAGAAGAGCTGAGCAGGAGAGGAGATCCACCAGCAAGGTAAGGGTAGGGTGCCTAGGGTCCTGCCAGCCTATGGAAGAGCCCAGCTTTTATCTGAGAAAAACAGAAAGTGATCACAGGGTTTTGACCAGAATGCCATGATATGACTTTAAGAGGCTCACTCTGCTGCAGCTGGGAACAAATCACAAGGGTTTCGAAAGCACAGGGGCAGGAAGACTAGTGAGGAGGCTGGGAAAGCAACCCAGGAGAGAGCAAGGATGGTAGCTTAAACCAGGGGTAGCACCAGATAAGGTGAAAAAGAGTTGCTGTCAATACAAACATAAAGAGAGACATAAAAGTCAGGCTCATTCTTAGCAGGGAGGTAGAAAGATATCAAGGCTATCTGACAAGATTCTACCTCCTGACATAGGGAATGGTTATAAGAGAGCATGCCAGCAAGTATACATCAATATACATTATAGATTTCATATTTCAAAGCAAAGAAGTTTAGGTATGCTACATATACACACAGATAGATATACACATGCATACAGATATATACAGGAAGATTTACAAACACCTGTGCGTGTGTGTGTGAGATTGAAAACAAAAAGATAGAGTCAGTACCAGCCTGAGCAAGAGCAAGATCCCATCTCTAAAATTAGCTGGGCATTATGGCAGGTGTCTGTATTCCCAGCTACTGGGGAGGCTATAGGAAGAGAATCATTTAAGCCCAAGAGTATGAGGATGCTGTGAGCTATTGATGCCACAGCACTGTACCAAATTTGACAAAGTGAGACATTGTCTTGAAAAAAAGAACTGAAGATGACATAGAATTTTTGGCCTGAGCAATGTGGAGAATGGAACTGCTAGTTTCTAGGCTAACAAAGACTCAAGAGCAGGTTTGAAAAAATAATAGCTGGAGTTCAATCATGAATATGTGAAATGTCTATTAGATATACAAGTGGGATAAGACTTCAGTCCAGAATGGTCATCTAGGCTAGAGATGTAAAATAGATGTAAAATCATCATCATATAGATATGTAAACCCAGAAAACTGGATGACACCACTTTTGGAATGAGTCTTAAAGTCAACAAATTAATTATCATTAATTATCAGGGCTTTAACTATTTGGAGACATAAACTGCTTAGGACAGCTCACACAAGAGCCACCAGAGTATCATAGATCTCTATAAAGACCTTCAGATCTGAAATCCTAATTCATCACCCTCTAGACCAGAAAACTGAGAGCCAGAAGGTTCTGTTTGCTCTCCACTTTGGTAAGTAAGGGAAGTGATGACAGAACATGTTTCCTCTATAAGTATCATATGTCAGCATGATAGAGAATAACATGTCTGAGGAAAAGGAAGGATTACTGGCGCCCTACTTTATCCAGGTCAGCCTGCAGGATGTTGTGCGTGTTCTTGGCTTGCTGTAACTCCTGGGTAAGTCTGGCTTTCATCTGAGTGCACTCTTGGTCCAGTGTTTGGAAAGAACGTTGCTGACGAGAGAGCTCCTAAAAAACAAAGGGCATGCACATCAGCATGACAATGGCTGGCAAGGAAGATTCCAGAGTGAGACACGAACATCCTAACAGGCAATGCTACCCTGAGAGTGCAGGAGACAGCAGGGAGCCGAGATGACCTTCCCCTTAGTGATAAACATAATCAGCTTCAACACTGGGCCCAGTAATCAAATTCCAACTGATGAAAGCAGTCCATCAGTTGACCACGTGGAAACTAGTCTGTTTCTGTTTCAGCCCCACTCTTAAATTTATCATGTCTTAAAAGCAGCGGTTCTCAACCTGTGGATAGTGACCCAGAGGAACTTTATTAAAAGGCCACAGCATTAGGAAGGTTGAGAACCCACTGTCTTAAAGGATAGGGAACGAGAGAGACGAGCTAAGCTGCAATGGTCACAACTCAGCTGAAAAATCAAACACACTCAAAAACAACATTGAAAACATTAAAAAACATGTATCAAGGGCTAGGCACAGTGGTTCACTCCTATAATCCTAGCACTACGGGAGGCCAAGGCAGATGGATAGCCTGAGCTCAGGCGTTCAAGACCAGTCTGACCGAAGTTTACTTTGGTCAGAAAAACTAGCCAGGCATTGTGGTGGGTGCTTGTAGTCCCAGGAACTCAGGAGCCTGAGGCAGGAGGATGGCTTGAGCCCAGGAATTTGAGATTGCTGTGAGTCACGATGCCATAGCACTCTACCCAGGGCGACTGAGACTCAACCTCCAAAAAAAAAAAAAAAAAAAGTGTAAAGGAAAGGAAAGTGAACTTTTAGGTCACAAAGCACATAACATATGCTAATTATTATATGCCAATGATAAAAGTTCCCAAATTATAATAAACAGTTCCCTTTCCAAATGATTAAACTATGTGAAGCCAACAAAGAGCCAAACTCTTCATGAAGCCATGTACTTCACCTCTTGAAATTCCTTTTCTTTTTCCTTGATTTTCTGTTCCAGGGAACATCTGGCACTTTCTGCATTTTGTCGCTGACAATTCAAATCTTCAGTCAATTTTTTCAATTTTTGTTCCAATGTAGTACACTAACAACAAATAAAAATGTTCAAGACAAAATGGAAATGATTCAAAGCAGCAAATATTTTGTGGTGCAGAAAAATGAGTCCCAAGATCTATTTTAAACTTACCAGTACTTTGATATTTTTATTTCATAGAAGGTGAATACTAAATACTACTATACCAAAAAGCTACTATAATTATTTTCAAACACAATTGTATTTGGGGAATATTAGCAAGAATGTAAAGCATTATTAGTCCATTTAAATAAATAGTCCATAATTTGTGCCATGCATAAAGAAATCAGCATGTCTTATGATTCATCTAACATTTTGTTGTTGCACGGGAGATGAGAGGTTAAAATGCAGTGGTAGTAACCTATGTAATTTAAAGGCTGTATAACAATCAGAGGGTGCCCATTACCCACAGATAATAATCTATTTCAAGAATGATGGATTTTGTGAGAAATTTTAAATATTAAAATGCTTCTTTCCACAATGTTCCCACTAGGCCACTTTAAATTTCTGGAAGTTGATGGCACTCCAGAGAATATCACAACTGGTTTTTAATCAGGCTACCGTAAGAAACAGAAAGAACATTCTACTGCCTTTTTACATAGTCAGTAATCCCTGAAATAATATTCAAAACATGAACTACATGAAAATTTAGAACACTCTTCTACAATTAGATTGGAACAAAATGGTCTTAATTCTTCAAGTACTAAAACCCATACCTCTAAATCTTCCTTATGGACTCAAATGCTTAAAATGTCCTGTAAAACAACTCAAAAGACACAGGGAACAGTAAGACAACTAACTCCATATTGGTGGAAAAGAATTCCCCACTCCCAAAGAAATGTTCCCCAAAACTGTGAGAAATATTAGAAATTAAACTGAGAATTCAGAGGAAAAGAAACAATACTACATAATACTTTGCTGGAAGACCAGTTGGTTACCAATTATTAACTAATCACAGATTAAAAAGGGCCACCTGGTCATTAATAACTAAATAATGCTGCAAATATCAGAACTTTAAAAATTCCGAATTCAAAAGATAAAATTTTGAGCCAGTAGTTCAAATTAATCCAATCAGTTGGACATTAAGACATCTTTGTCATTATCTTTATTGTCTCTAATTTTTAAAATACCCAAGGAAAAGTATTAGAGATTATAGCAATACATGTGAATCCCACAAACATTCACTGAGAACCAGCTATCTGCCAAGCACTGTTTTAGGCACTGAGGGGACAACAATAAGCAATACAGACAACAATCACTGTCCAAAAGATGGTCCAAAATTCTGATGGCTGGCTCAGTGCCTGTAGCTCAGCGGCTAGGGCACCAGCCCCATACACCAGAGCTGGTGGGTTCAAACCCAGCCCAGGCCTGCCAAACGTCAATCACAACTACAGCCAAAAAATACCCGGGCATTGTGGCAGGCACCTGTAGTCCCAGCTACTTGGAGGCTGAGGCAAGAGAATCACTTAAGCCCAAGAGTTGAGGTTGCTGTGAGCTGTAACACCAGAGTACTCTACCTAGGGTGACAGCGTGAGACTCTGTCTCAAAAAAAAAAAAAAAAAAAAAAAATTCTGATGGCTGACAAACTGTAGGGGGCAGGAACACCTCACAGTGTGGAGTAAATAAATGAACCCTTGGCTCCCTCTACTGGCACTCTTTCCAACTGCAATACATCCCACTAGGATCTCAGAGTCTACAGTCCTTTCCTGGAGAGACAGAGTTGGTTGAAAAAGTCTTTAGAAGGTATTTGTATTTTATTTAGAATTTTGAAAAAATCATTATCAAAGATGTATGATTCATGTAAGAGTAGCCGACCACTGGGTGTCATGAATGCTCCATTAATACTCTAAACACTGTATTATCTGGAGTTCAAGACCTTGAAAATATGCAGCATATAACCTTGGGTACTCACACTCCCTTAAGCTCCCTGGGCCTGAGCTTTTCATCTGTGAAGCATGAGGGCTGAACTCCAGGTCTGCTGCCAGCTCAACCCTCTGTTTCTACATGAATTCAAGCCTGGTAAACAATATAATTTTTAAATACTTGGAAAAGACTACATAAACAGCATATGTGCACTTAAGAACATGGTATTAATTTTTGTTACAATAACTTCAGTTTTTTAACAGGTAATTCTAATGGTAGATCAGGAAACAGCACAGATATAGCTCAATTTTATTTCAGCAACATATCTGACAAAGTCAAATGATCCTGAGGAATAAGACAGAGAAAGGCAGACAGAATTTTCAGTTAGGTGAATTTGTAGCTCACTGGAAAAGAGGAATCTAAAAAGCACAGGACAAACAAATCCTAACAACCTAGAGGTAAGTCTCTAATAAAAAGAAAGCCAGGGGTGTATTCTCAGCATTGTCCCAATCAAAAAATTTAATTCATGACCTGATGAGAAGAAAACTCACCAAATATGTCAGGTGGAACAAGGATTTGGTGAGCTTGTCATACCAAAACCAATAAGGTAAAATGTAAAAAGGTAAATGTAATTTTTTTCTTTTTTTTTTTTTTTTTAATTTCTTATACATAGGAAGTCCTAGCTCAGAGACTGAAAATTAGCTCAGTTGACTAGGAACTCAAAAATAAGCCATGATAATAACGGCTACTATTATAATAAGTTGACCATGTGTCAGGTAGTAAGCTAAAAATTATCTCAGTTTTCACAACAACCCTCTGATGCAGGCATTATTATTAATTTTTTTTTGACAGAGTCTAAACTATGTCACCCTCGGTGGAGTACCATGGTGTGACAGCTCACAGCAACCTTAAACTCTTGGGCTTAAGCGATTCTCTTGCCTCAGCCTCCCAAGTAGCTAGGACTACAGGTGCCCGCCAAAACACCCAGCTATTTTTGTTGTTGTTGTCATTGTTTTTTTTGCAGGTTCAGGCCAGGTTTGAACCTACCAGCCCCGGTGTATGTGGCCAGCGCCCTAACCACTTAACTACAGGCGCCGAACCCAGGCATTATTATTAACACATTTTACTGATGAGGCAACTGAGGCTCTGAATTTCATTGAATAACTCCAAAAGCCACACAACCGGTATGTAGCAGAGCCCGGGTACAAATCCAAGTCCTTCCACCTCAGAAGATCAAATTACCATTATAAACTGAGACTACATGACGAAATTAATATATGGATCAAGGAAGGTCATAGCTTCATTGACACTTCACAGCTCCTTCACATCTAATCAGTATTTCTCCAAATTTCTCTGTGTAAAACACTGCACTTGGGGAATATATAAAAATGAACCTGACTTCCCTGTTCCTCCCAACAAGAACAAATAAAAAATTTTGAATATTATTTTAAAACAAACTTAAGAATGATCTGATACACCTAGCAGTAAAATCCTTTCAGAATGAAGAGGAAATCAAGATATTCTCAACTGAAGCAAAAGTAATAGAATTTATGGCCAGCAGACCTACTCTAAAAGAATGACTAAAGAAAGTTTTCTAAGTGGAAAAGAAATGATGAAAGAAGAAACTTTGGCAAGAACCTAAGAAGGGAGGAAGAACAAGGTAAGCCACTTGTTATATTTATATGGTTATATGTTACATTTCTAAGGTGTATTTATAAAGAACTTTCTTTTTCTTCTTCAGCTTTTAAAAATGCATTCAATGGTTAAGCAAAACAGTTCTAAATGTATGTGCAGAAAACATTTAGGACAATTATATTGTTAATGGGAGAGAGTAAAAGGATAAAAAAAAATGGTTAATAAAATTCATTAGAGCTGGTAAAATGAAGACACCAACAGATTGTGATAAACTGTGCATTAAGTATGTAATATCTGGAACAATCACTACAGAAGTTCTACAAAGATACTCATTCAAAAATAGTATAGATAAATAAAAAAGGGAATTTTAAAAAAATGTTCAAGTAACTCACAAAGGCAGGAAAAAAGCAAACAGAAAAATGAAAAAATGAAAAAATTAAAAACTAAAATGGCAGGCTTATGTCATGATATCAATAACTACAGTAAACATAAATGATCTAAATATACTGATTTAAAAAACAGACAGTAAAAGAGTTTATTAAAAAACACTGGGCCCAGGGAAAGATTAAATTCAGGAAACACCAAATCCTCATTGTTGGTCTTAAAAGATGATTCCTTTTTCTCTGAAATATTAGTTACCTCATACCATACTATCTATCTATGTTACTTATTTTTGTTATTTTCTGCCTCCTCTTATTAAGGCGAAGCTCCATAGGGCAATGATTTTTGTTTATCACTGTTCCAGTCCTAGTCCTAGAATAATGCCTGATATATTGCAGACATTCAGTAAATATCTGTAAACTGAAATGAATCAGTGAAGGACTGAATGCTAAAACATAAGAGAATAAAAGACTAGAGAGGTAGGCTTAGGCCACTCAGGTTGACTGGCTACAAAGTTTGACCTCAGGTGGATCCTTAAAAGATTCAATGGTAGGAGTACAGTTGTCCCTCATTACCCATGGAGGGTTAATTCCAGGAACCCCTCCACCCCCCAGGATACTAAAATTTGCATTTGGTCAAGTCCCTTACATAAAATGGTATAATATTTGCATATAACCTACACATTCTCCTATAATCTTTAAATCATCTCTTGATTACATATAATTCCCAATACAATGTAAATGCTTAATAAATAGTTGTCAGACTTTATTGTTTAGGGAATAGCAAGAAAAAAATCTGTACATGTTCAGTACAGATGCAATCATCCATTTGTTTTCTAAATACTTCAATCCACAACTAGTTGAATCCACAAATGCAGAACATATGGATACAGAGAGCCAATGTATATATTTAACATATTGAATCTAAAAACATATGGATTAAATCCTATCATATGTCCTGAAACTTTTACCTCAAGCGTCTATTCTATGTGCCATATACCATGCCAGATGTTATATATACATTTTCTTTATTCTCCAATACCTCCTAAGATACAAGAGATCAATAACTTGACCAAAGTCACTTAGTGGGAAAGTGTGGTGCCAGGATTAATCCCAGATTTGCCCAACTCTAAAACAGCTTTCTAGTTCAAGCCCATCAACAGTGCTACCATGTATTAACAAAGGTCATTACTAACAATTTATTTCAATATACTTAAGCATAAAATACCTTTTTCAGAGAACTGTATGAAAAGATGGGGATTTCTCAACAATTCATGAAAAGTCAAATACCTTGGTTGATGCCTGGTCGTATTGTGCTGTTGTTCTCACTAGTTCATCCCTACTTTTGTTCAAAACTTTCTCTTTGTCGATTAATTCCACTTTGGCTTTCTCCAGTTGAAGTTGCGTTTCTTGAAATTTATTCACTTGGCCTTTCATTTCTTTTTCTTTTCCTTGTAGACATAGTTCCAACTCATCAATCTTGCTTCTTAGGTCTTAAACCACAAACAAAAATCACAGTTCAATAAAGCAGGAGAAATAGATTTTCAAATATTTTCACAAAAAAACCTGGTAGAGAAAATGTTTTTCTAAAATCATGAATACTACATTATTGAGGCTACAAAAAGTACATCAAATATAACATCAAATTCATTAAAATTACCTCTTGGTTTTACAAACTGGCAAATTTAGTATTTGTTCCGTGCCCACATCCATACAAATTAGGACCAAGTAGTAAAAAGTTCACCCTCCTGTATCCTCTGGTAGCTTTACCTCCAGTAAAAATCAAGACAGTGTGAACCTACTATACTGCCAAAATTAACAATTTTTTTTTTCTCATACTTTTCCCACATACACTTGACACTGGTTCCAATTGCATTGGCAGTGTGACAGCTCTCACCAGTGAACACTGATGATGATTTTCAATATATCATAGCACTGGAAATTATCATCTTCTACAGAGCAGATTCCAAAACACCACCTGGTACCGTTGGCTGTCAGATGCAGCACAGCACAGCAGCCAAGGTTACAGGTTTGCTCCCATATGGACAACCTGGCAGTGCAGAACAAAGCTATTCTACAGATACAGGAATAACCTCTGGCCAAAGCCAGTCAGATCACAAGCTTGTTCTATAGGCCATAAAAAGAGCCAGGTGAGAAGCAGGAGGAGTACAAACTGAAACCAATCTATCCACTCTGTTTCTGGAAAGGTAAGTCAAAGTCCCTCAACCTACTTTTAAATGTTTCAGGACACAAGCATCTTGATACATTCCAAAACTGTCGTATCTTTTACCATATGAAAAAGGCAGTTTTCCATACAACCAGCCTGAGATGCTGAACACTGATGTGTCTAATAAAACACATACATACTTCCTGGGATTAAAAATATGGGGAATCACCTGTAAAATTATCTCAGGAGAAGTTAACTTAAATTTAGCTCAAGAAGTTACCTTGATTCTGTGCTTTTAATTGATCCAAAAGATGAGAACTGCTAGAATTATCGCAGAAACTGCTATCTCTTTTCCCTATTTGCAAAGTTGATTGACTTGGGGTCACCTCTTGTTCTCCAGAAAAATAAGATGTAGAGAAATCTCTCCTCAATGGAGTTTTTTGAGAATTAGAAGAAAGATGACTCGGGGTCCTCTCTTTTTGCCATGAGAACACAGATGATGAAGCCTGATGTCGAGCAATGTCTCGGTGGTTCATGGTGGTTTGGGGAAGAGTCTGGCTCACTTTCTGTATAAATAGAAATCTTTAGAGCCCTTTGGAAATCTCAATGCTCAAGGCTATTTATTTTCAGACAGAACATAAAGCCATACTACCAAGAACTTAACACTTGTACCGTATGCCAAGTTAAGGAAACCATAAGTCCCAAGTCCCGGTGAAGAAATTCCCTAATAGTCAGACTTCTCAGAATTGAAGAGATAAGCTACTACCATCCAAGACCCAACCTATTTAAACAGGGCTAAATCTTGGTATTTATTCTGCATCCCTCTGTAATCCATTAAACATATGTGAATATTCACTAACATTTTGAAATTCTAAAATTGGCTTTACTTTGCCTGTCCTTGGTCACTACCTCTCTAGCTTTGCAAAAAAAGAATTAAAAATTAAATATTTGTCTAATGAATTAGTTCAATAACCTCACTTTCTACCATACTAATAACTCCAAAACGGTCATATATTTCTTAGGTGTCTAACATACATTTGTGGATTTTCTATTGCTTTGCATTAGATAATCTGTTCTCTGTGTTCCCATTCTGAAAAATATCAAGACTTGGCTATAGATGTCACATTAAATTTTTTTAGAGCAAACACTTTTCTTCCCATAAGAAGAGGTTTCATGTTTACAGAGACTTACCTTCTCTATAAAATAACTCTGAGAACCAATGTCAGAGGCAGAAATGGTACAAATGACTGAGCTAGGTGACAAAGCCCAGTGCCGGGTGCGGTGGCTCACACCTATAATCCTCACACTCTGGGAGGTCAAGGCAGGTGTTCAAGACCAGAGCCTGAGCTCACAGGTTCAAGATCAGACAGATTCAGAACAAGACCTTGTCTCTAAAAAGAGCCTGGCATTGTGGCAGGTGTCTGTAGTCCCTTGGGTGGCTGAGGGAAGAGAATCACTTGAGTCCAAGAGTTTGAGGTTACTGTGAACTATGATGTCACAGCACTCCACTGAGGGTGGCAAAATAAGACCCTGTCTCAAAAAAAATAAAAAACATGATATTTATAGAACAAATCAGAAAATTAGTATTTAATTTTTATTGACCTTGCTAAGCAATGCCTTAATCTTCAAAATGAGATTAAAGGGATGAAAAGAATAAAAAATTTTAAAGCTCTAAGAAATAGGTACTTTTTGAACCCCAGTACTAATAAATTCAGACTTAATTCTTTTTTTTTTTTTTTTTTAGAGACAGTCTCACTTTGTTGCCTTACTTAGAATGCCCTTGGCATCACAGCTCACAGCAACCTCCAGCTCTTGGGCTTAGGCAATTCTCTTGCCTCAGACTCCCAGTAGCTGGGACTACAGGTGCCTGCCACAATGCCTGGCTATTTTTTTGTTGTAGTTTGGCCAGGGCGGGGTTGGAACCCACCACCCTATGTATATGGGTGAGCCTACTCACTGAGCCACAGGCACTGCCCCATCAGCCTTAAATTGTTTGCTGAATAACTATATTTTTGTTTTGTTTTGCTTTTTGAGATAAAATCTCACTTTGTCACCCTTTATAGAGTGCTATGGCATCACAGCTCACAGCAACCTCAAACTCTTGGGCTTAAGCAATTCTCTTACCTCAGCCTCCCAAGTAGCTGAGACTACAGGCGCCCGCCACAATGCCCAGTCATTTTTAGAGAAGAGGTCTCAAGCTGGCTCAGGCTTGGTCTCAAACCTGTGAACTCAGGCAATCCACCTGCTTCGGTCTCCCAGAGTGCTAGGATTACAGGTGTGAGCCACCATGCCTGGCCTTGGTTCAGTGGGAAGGCACTATTAAGTGCCAAAGTGGGTTTTGTTGTGTGTGTTTGTTTTTTTTTTTTAAAGCAAAAAACACCATATAAACAGAAACGGTTGACATAAAATTCAATAGATAACAGCTATTGTCAGGATAATTCCCTGAACTAGGCACTTGGGATTTAGAAACCTGCATTTTGTTCAGTTTGTTGACATTAAGCAAATCTTTCCACCTCTGTCTGTTTATTTATCATATCAATATGGAGTTTAAAACCCACATCAGCAGTTTATTTATTTATTTTTGAGACAGAGTCTCACTCTGTCAACCTGGGTAGAGTACCAGGGTGTCATAGCTCACAACAACCTCAAACTTCTAGGCTTGACCAATCCTCTTGCCTCAGGCTCCTGCATAGCTGGGACTACAGGCACCCACCACCAAAGCTGGGTAGTTTTTATGTTTTTAGTAGAGACAGGGCCTCTTCCTCAGGCTGCTCTCAAGCAATCCACCTACCTCAGCCTCCCAGAATGCTAGGATCACAGGCATGAGCCATGGTGCCCAGCCAGCCACTTTATTTAAAAGAATTAAAGAAATTATGTTGTTGGTAATATTCTCCTCTGAAATAAACATTTCACTGAAAAAAAAAAAAAAAAAAAAGATGATCCCCCCCAAAGCCCACATCCCCAGTAGTAATCACCATTTTCCATCTAAAGGACTGTATCAGAAGCAGTTGCTTCCAGTGCACAGAGCCAGCCAGCGAGCCTCAGGAATTCTCTGGTCTCACCCTCTTCAAACATGCTATCACTAGATCTTAACAGGGAAATAATTGCGTGGCAATTGTTTCTGTAGAATTCCATGAACACCGAGGATAAATGAACCACCCCACTTTACTCACTCCTACCTATTATTAAAACTAAAATGAACCAGGAACTTTTCTCAGGATAAGAAAAATATATTAGCTCTATGTAAAACAGATTTTTCTCTAACCTATTGTATCTTACATCAAAGTACTTCTATAACTGCATACTGCATTATAGAGTCCATAGTTAACTTACTTTTGCCTGCAAGGCTTTAACCTCTGCCTCTAATCTTTTTCGTTCTTCAACTTCTTTATTATACTTGTCCTTTAGATCTTCATACTTAGAGCCTAAAACAAACAATACAATACAGTTTTATATAAATCACTGATTTAATGAAGGAATTCACAAGTCAAAAGGATTAAGGATAGGCTAGAAATATTATACCAAACAGAACATTTTGGATAGGGAAATAGATGACAATACTGATCAAGTTGTTCAAATATCAAAATACATGGAAATACAGGTATTTTGAATATTTAAAAACTGAACTTCTTTTCAAATACACCATAGAAGGATAAACTGAAAAGCTTAAATGCTTAAGCCTGAGGCTCAACATAATTCAACATATACGCAAATGGATATTTAGCAAACACCCAAATTAAAAGTTTAATTCAAAGTTGAATTAATTCATTTCTTTCACAGAATTAAAAATCTCAATAAAAGAGCTATTCATACCAAGAAAAAAAAAAAATCTTTACCACTGTAACAATGACTTGGTGTTAGCGAAGTTGTAAAAATTTTTTGTGGTGTATTGCATGGATTCAGAGAGACATCTGCAGACTGTGCAGCTTGTTGGGTTCTTTCAAGTTCAGATTTACACCTGTCAGAAAGGACCCAAGAGGAAGACAAATCAGTTAGAACAAAGGCTACAGAATACCAATGCCATACATTCTCAGAAAATAAACTTACGAAGGAAATCGTCCTCTAAGAACTCTTAACCATTTCATCTATCCAGCAGCATTTAGTAAGAACTATGTGCCAGATTATAAATGCATCCCTGCCTTCGAAGAAACTCAGTCTAGTTAGAGAAACAGAAATAGAAGCCACTAATTACCATGTTATAAAGGCTATAATGAAGATCTATAATTACTACTATAACAGCAAAAAATTCAGGGGTTAGGGATATATTCCAAGCAAACATATGCTGACCCAAAGGCCTAGGGATACAGAAGAACTAGAACTTCAGAAATGGAAGGAAAGTAATGCCACTAAAGCATGGGCTCAAATCATGAGAATGGACAAACCAGAGGATTCATAATTGCTAATGACATTCCTTATTTAGTCATTACAAAAACACAGACTTGATATACTGATCATGAATTATTCGACATTTAGAAAAAGATTAAGTTAATATAACATATCTAGAAAAGATATGGCTGGAAATAATTAAGAAAAAATGGATAAAATCAGTTACATATACATATATACAGGTAATGTATATATGATAAACAACATATCATTCAAGAAAGTTCTAAACACCTTTCACAAACAAACACACATTAAAATAGGGTTCAATTATTGCAAGTCTCTAACATCTTGGATTTGAACTTAATATAAGATGAATACTCCATTACAATGGCTGAGGGTTATGCACTAGTCTCTCTGTCATGAGCATATTATTCAAAAAAAGGAGTGAAGAAAGTAACTCAGTGCCCTTAGCTCCAACCAACTCCAAACTCAATCTGGGAAGAAAGAGACAATGTGTGAGCTAACAATAATAACAAATCTAATCACCACACTTGAGCTTACACAAAGAAATAGCAATATACAGAAATATTCTAGCCAAGTGTGGTGACTCATACCTATAATCCTAACATTCTGGGAGGCCCATGCATGTAGATTCCTTGTGTTTGGGAATTCAACCAAGCAAAGGCAAGACCCCATCTCTACTAAAAATAGCAAAGAAAAAACAGCCAGACATGGTGGCTCACACTTGTAGTCCCAGCTACTCAGGAGGCTGAGGCAAGAAGATCACTTCAACCCCAGTGTTTAAGGTTGCTGTGAGCTACAACTGCACCATTGCACTCTAGCCTGGAAGACAGAGTGAGACACTATCTCAAAAAAAAAAAAAAAAAAAAAAAAGGAAAGAAAAAAAAATGTTCTGCTATTCTGCTAATATTAAAAACACCAAGAAACAGCAACATCAACTTTAATATTTTATTCAACTACATGCAAGATATTATTATTACAATTTATGATAAAAATGATTAATGAAATAATTTCTTTTGCATTAAATCTTTAGAATGCGGCATGTGTTATGTACTTACAATTCATCTCAGTTGGTACCAGCCACATTTTAAATACTCAATAACCCCATGGAGCCAGTGGCTAGTGATTTAGAAAGTGCGTGTCTGGGCTCCGTGTGGAGGTCCGGGACGCTGGGCCTCCGCACACCCTGACCAGAAACTGTGGGAGCCGCGCAATCCCGCGTCCTCCCTCCTATACCCTCCCTGCCTCCACAACGGCCCGCTGGTCCGGCCAGGGACTCTGGTAGCCGTGTGCCCTCAAGAGCCCTCCCTGCCTCTTTGCAGAGCCCTTCTCTTGGCCAGAGACTGCTGGAGGCTTGGATGCTCTGTGCCAAAATCACTGGGCGCCAGGCACTCCAAGAACCATGTGCACCAGCCGCTGCCCAGTTGCAGAATCTGGACCGCAGCTGCTTCCACAACCAGAACTCCCTGGCTGGGGCAGCACCAGAGGAACTAAACAAGGTCACTCCCTACAAAGATGCAGCAACAATAGAGTGATCCCACTGGGGTCTAATCTTGGAGAGACACCTCCCCAACTCTGAGGACGACCAGAGGCAACGGTGAAAAACAATCATGAGGCTAAATCAACAGAAAAACTCTGGCAATATGAATCAGAGAAGATCAACAACCCCAAGGATCAATGGGGCAGACACAGCACAAGATCCCATGCAGAAACAAATTCAGAATCTGGATAGCAAATATCGAATTAGAATTCCAAGCAGTAACCCAAAAGATATCTCAAGAATTCAATAAATTCAAAGACCAAATGACCAAAGATTTTGACACATTGAGACAAGAAGTTGCATCCCTCAAAGAGATGAGAAACACAGCAGAATCCCTCAGTAACAGAATGGAGCAAGCAGAATAAAAGATTTCTGACACTGAAGACAAAGCTTTCAAACGCTCCCAAACTCTCAAAGAGGAAGAGAAATGGAGGGCAAAAACAGATCACTTTCTCAGAGAGCTCTGGGATAATTCAAAGAAAACCAATATTCGTCTTATAGGGATTCGTCTTAAAAGTGACGAAGTGACTTCAAAAGGCACAGAGTCTGTTCTCCATGGCATTATGAAGGAGAACTTTACACCATGCCAAGAGATCCTGAAATTCAGATAGCAGACAATTTCAGAAAATTATGAAAGCAGCCAGATGAAAGAAAACCATCACCTACAAGGGGAGGAATATTAGAATAACTGCAGATCTCTCTGCTGAAACCTTTCAAGCTAGAAGAGGATGGTCATTAAATTTTAATCTCCTAAAACAAAATAACTTTCAACCCAGGATCCTGTACCCAGCTAAACTGAGTTTCATTTATGACAGAGAAATTAAATACTTTAACGACATTCACATGTTGAAGAAATTTGCCATAACTAAACCAGCTCTCCAGGATATTCTCAGACCCATCCTTTATAAAGACCAGCGTAACCCTCCACCACAAAAGTAAACCCACCCAGAAAATTTTGATCAAATTCCAACATCCACAGTCACAAAAGAATTAAAAATGTCCACTGGACTCTCGAAATGCTTATCAATATTCTCAATTAACGTCAATGGTTTAAATTGTCCTCTAAAGAGGCACAGGTTGGCTGAGTGGATACAAAAACTCAAGCCAGATATCTGCTGCATCCAAGAATCGCATCTTATATTAAAAGACAAATATAGACTCAAGGTGAAAGGATGGTCATCTATATTCCAGGCAAATGGAAAGCAGAAAAAAGCAGGCATTGCAATCCTATTCGCAGACGCAATAGGCTTTAAACCAACCAAAATAAGGAAGGATAAGGATGGACACTTCATATTTGTTAAAGGTAATACTCAATATGATGAAATTTCAATTATTAATATTTATGCACCCAACCACAACGCACCTCAATTTATAAGAGAAACTCTAACAGACATGAGCAACTTGATTTCCTCCAGTTCCACAGTAGTTGGAGATTTTAACACCCCTTTAGCAGTGCTGGATAGATCTTCCAAAAAGAAGCTAAGCAAAGAAACTTTACATTTAAACTTAACCTTTCAACATCTGGACCTAACAGATATCTACAAAACATTTCATCCAAACAAAAACTGAATACACATTCTTCTCATCAGCCCACGGAACATACTCCAAAATCGACCACATCATAGGCCACAAATCTAACCTCAACAAATTTTAAAAAATAGAAATTATTCCTTGCATCTTCTCAGACCATCATGGAATAAAAGTTGAACTCAATAACAACAAGAACCTGCATATCCATACAAAAACATGGAAGCTAAACAACCTTATGCTGAAGGATAGATGGGTTATAGATGAGATTAAGAAGAAAATCACCAAATTTTTGGAACAAAACAATAATCAAGACACAAATTATCAGAACCTCTGGGATACTGCAAAGGCAGTCCTAAGAGGGAAATTTATAGCACTGCAAGACTTCCTCAAGAAAATGGAAAGAGAGGAAGTTAATAACTTAATGGGACATCTCAAGCAACTGGAGAAGGAAGAACATTCCAACCCCAAACCCAGAAGAAGAAAAGAAATAACCAGTATCAAAGCAGAATTAAATTAAATTGAAAACAAAAGAATTATACAACAGATCAATACATCCAAAAGTTGGTTCTTTGAAAAGATCAATAAAATAGACAAATCTTTGGCCAACCTAACCAAGAAAAAAAGAGTAAAATCCCTAATTTCATCAATCAGAAATGGTAACGATGAAATAACAGACCCCTCAGAAATACAAAAAAATCCTTAACAAATACTATAAAAAACTCTACTCTCAGAAATATAAAAATCTGAAAGAAATCAACCAATACCTAGAAGTATGCCACCTACCAAGACTTAGCCAGAACGAAATAGAAATGTTGAACAAGCCTATATCAAGTTCTGAAATAGCATCAACTATTCAAAATCTCCCTAAAAAGAAAAGCCCAGGACCAGATGGCTTTACGTCAGAATTCTACCAAACCTTTAAAGAACTAGTACCTATTATTACTAAACCTCTTCCAAAATATAGAAAGAGAAGGAATATTACCCAACACATTCTACGAAGCAAACATCACTTTGATCCCCAAACCAGGGAAATACCCAACAAGAAAAGAAAATTATAGTCCAATATCACTAATGAATATTGATGCTAAAATACTCAATAAGATTCTAACGAACAGAATCCAACAACACATCAAAAAAATTATACACCATGAACAAGTGGGATTTATCCCAGGGTCTCAAGACTGGTTCAATATACGTAGATCTATAAATGTAATTCAGCACATAAACAAACTAAAAAATAAGGGTCATATGATTCTCTCAATTGACACAGAAAAAGCTTTTGATAATATCCAGCATCCCTTCATGATCAGAACACTTAAGAAAATTTTCTTAAACTAACAGAGGCCATCTACAGCAAACCCACAGCCAATATCATACTGAATTGAGTTAAACTGAAATCATTTCCACTTAGATCAGGAACTAGGCAAGGTTGCCCATTGTCTCCATTGCTCTTTAACATTGTCATGGAAGTTCTAGCCATTGCAACTAGGGAAGAAAAGGCAATCAAGGGTATCCACATAAGGTCAGAAGAGATCAAACTTTCACTCTTCGCAGATGATGTGATCGTATATCTGGAAAACACTAGGGATTCTACTACAAAACTTTTA
>CAUYPK010127732.1:0-19971 GCA_963574355.1 Loris lydekkerianus
ACTGGGAAAATGCCAGGAAGGCTATGTTGAATATTGGGATGAAAATGTGTCAAATGGTTTATGAAGCTAGTATATGATGCCCCATGATCATATCAATGTACACAGCTATGATTTAATAAAAAAAATAAATAAATAAAATAAAATAAAATAAAATAAAATAAAATAAAATAAAATAAAATAAAAATAAATGAATAAATAGCATTTTTTTAATTAAAATCATGTAATTATCTCAAAAAAAATTTTTTTGAAAATAGGCCAGGTGCAGTGGCTTACCCCTATAAGCCTAGCACTCTGGGTAGCCAAGACAGGTGGCTCTCCTGACCTCAAGAGTTCAAGACCAGCCTGAGCAAAAGCAAGATGCTGTCTCTACTAAAAATAAACAAACTAGCCAGGCATTGTGGTGGGCACCTGTAGTCAATGTTTAATAAACACATAAAATTGTAAAAAAAAAAAAAATAGAAGTACTAAGAATAATAAAATCAAATAAAGTTACTTCACAAAGAGGTGGGAAGGAAGAGGGTCAAAGGGTTAAAGTAAAAGCATATTTTTTCCTTTTCTTTTTTTTTTTTTTTTTTTTGAGACAAGGTCTCAAGCTGTTGCCCTGGGTAGAATACTGTGGCATCATAGCTCACAGCAACCTCCAACTCTTGGGTGCAAGCAAACCTCTTGCCTCAGTTTTTCTATTTTTAATAGAGACAGGGTCTCACTCTTGCTCAGGCTGGTCTCAAACCTGTGAGCTCAAGCTATCCACCTGCCACAGCTTCCCAGATTACTAGGATTATAGGCATGAGCCACCGTGCCCAACCCCAGAGTAAAAGTATATTAACTTCTTTCTATTTTATAGTGGTGAGTGCATGGATATTGCCCTTGGAGGTAACACAAAAGTTAAAGAATTAACTGTGTTATATACAATGAATAACTAAACTTAATTATTAATCCTCTAAATTATTAAAAGAAAGCATGCACCTACAAGACAATTTTATATACAGTGAAATATTAATACAATGAAAATATTAAAATGAAGGCATAAAATGTATTTATTTACTAATATGCATTGAACACCATTATGCTGAATGCTTGTAATACATAGTTCCTGCATATGGAGTTTTACACACTAATGAGGAAAGAGTAATAAAACAATCACACAAACTATTTAAAATTGCAACA
Organism: Loris lydekkerianus; assembly: GCA_963574355.1. NCBI lineage: Eukaryota > Metazoa > Chordata > Mammalia > Primates > Lorisidae > Loris > Loris lydekkerianus. Next base: position 1,168 of record CAUYPK010127732.1, read on the forward strand.
ATGATTATAACTCTGAAATAAAGTGAAAATTACTGTAAGTGAAGGATTTGATGTAAGTCAGGGAAAGTATCCCTAAGGAAATGTCACTGGAGCTCAGATGTAAACTAAGAGTGGAGGAGAAAGGTCTCCATGCAGATAGAAGTTTGTCCTGACACCTTCACCCTGTGAGGCCAGAGGGGCCACTGGGAGCTGTGCCCGGAACCACAATGTGAGAAAGGAAAGAGAAGTGTTGCACAGGATAAGAGCAAAGTAAGTAGTAGGAGACGGTTCCTCAGAGAATGAGAAGTCAAAGAAGATTTTTAAGTGGAAGAGTGATTTGACTAGACTTCACTTGTATAAATAGCACTCTGGTTTCAGTTTATGAAGTGGATTTGAAGGAGTCTAGTTTAGACACTGGTGGGTCAGTTAGAAAGCAACATACTGACTCGGCACCTGTGGCTCAAGTGGCTAAGGCGCCAGCAACATACACCTGAGCTGGCAGGTTCAAATCCAGCATGGGCCCACCAAAAAACAGCCGGGCGTTGTGGCGGGCGTCTGTAGTCCCAGCTACTTGGGAGGTGGAGACAAGAGAATCGCTTGAGCCCAGGAGCTGTGAGCTGTGATGCCACAGCACTCTACCCAGGGTGACAGCTTGAGGCTCTGTCTGGAAGGAAGGAAGGAAGGAAGGAAGGAAGGAAGGAAGGAAGGAAGGAAGGATTTAGTGATGGTGACTAATCAACAGGACTTTATCTGTGGTGAACTAAAAATGAGTAGAAATTTTGTAGCAATCTCCCCTTGAAAAGTTGAGTGTGTGTCCCTTCTCCATGAATCTGGGTGAACTATTTGACTGCTTTAACTAAAAAAATACGGCGAAAGTGAAATCGCCAGTTTGGGGACCCAGATCTTAAGAACCTATAAGCCTCTATTTGCGGAGGCTTGGGGCAATCACTTGTAAAAGTCTGAGCCACCCTGGAATCCAAACAGACGAGGTAGAGAGGTTCCTCAAGTTAATGGAGAGCAAGAGGGACGCAGCTAAACACAGCGTTTTTCCCAGTTCATTCAACCCACTAATATAACAAGCACCTGTGGTAGCAGGAGATCATTTTCCTGTTAGCCACCTCTTTGTACAAACAATTTTGTAAATATTTTACAATTTTTGACAATATGGATGCACCTGGACGACATGATGTTAACTAAAATGAGACAGGCAGAGAAGGTCCCACAGCTCACCATCTCACTACAGGTGGAATCTAAGAAAGCTGGACTCATAAAAGTGAAGAGTAGGGTAGTGGACGCTGCCAAGGGAGGAGAGAGAAGGTCGGTGGATGTTGGTCAAAGGACACAAATTTCAGAAGGAACAAGTTCAACAGATCTACTGTACAATATGGTAACTGTAGATAATAACTGTATTGTACACTTGAAAATAGCTGAAAAGATTTCAAGTGTTCTCATCACAAAAAATTATAAGTATGTGAGGTGATATATATGTTAATTAGCCTGATTTAGCCATTCCATAAATGCATACACATTTTAAGACAATAAGTTGTACATGATAGGTATAGCAAATCTTGTCAATTAAAAATAAACAAATAGGGCCTCATGATCTGGGCATTGTCTGACTCAACGGGCGTTGTCTGATTCAACCTGTCCCCGCTCCCTCTGTCACTATTGGTGTGATATGTTGAACTTTTGACTTGATGACATAAAGCACCTTCTTTGTAATTGTCTCTGACCATTTTCACTGAGACCAAAATTCTGGACAAGTAGATTAGGTATTTACCTGATATGAGTCAGGGAAATACATTGTATCAATATTTGATATGTATTTAGTTATATTTAATGACCTCATTTCTGAGTTCCTCTTTCATTAATGTAACATCCATTTATTTCTATTACTGCCATTTTAGTAATATGAATAAATAGAATATCTGTGCCAGTACAGAAATAAAAATAAATAAAAATTAACAAATACGTAACACAAAAAATGAAATTTACAGAGAAGTGCAAGAAGATAGTAATAATCACCATTCTTCCCCATGGAGAAATAGCAATATTAACATTTTGACATACATACATAACTTTTAAAATAGATCGAATTTTAAATTTTGTTTTCTTACCTCCTTTTCACTTATTAACTGATCTGGAGCAATTCTCTATGCTATTAAGTATTATTCTATAATAGCTAACCTGTGGTACATAACATAATTCCATCGTGTTCATAAAATAATTCATTTAATTTAGAATTGTTTTGCCGTCAATATGGAACTGAAATGAACATGAGGGATGGGGAAGGAAATAGACAAATTTTCTATAAATGAAGAAGTATAAACTATGCTTCACCAGAGATCAATACTAAACCAATTTTATAAAAAGAAAGGTCACATAATGATGAAGAATTCAGCCTCTAGAGCCATACTAACTGTGTGGTGTTTTGATATATTTATTAGGTTAAGTCCAGGTTCCTGGATCACGGCTTCCATGGTCATTCTTATATTGTTGGGACACTTTAGGCCTCAGGAGACAGAATCTCTCTCTCTGACCTCTCTTGTCCTCCTTTCACCTGCCCTAGACAGGACTGTTATCTAATTGTGTTCAAAAAGACCCTCCTTCCAGACCGTGTCCTGCCCCACACCCTGGATGAAGGAATACTGCACAGAGAGAGCAGGAAGAATCTGAGCAGGCAGGCCTTGCTGGGTTTGAAACACGTGCTTTTTGTCCAATCACATTTTTACGTGGCTGCCACTCACACCTATGTAATGAAGCCTCCATAAAGACCCAAGAGGACGGGGTTCAGAAAGCTTCCAGATAGCTGAACATAAGCAGGCTCTTGGAGGGTGGCATGCCCTGGAGGGCATAAAAACTCCATGCCCCCTCCCTTCCCCCTACCCTTGCCCTATGCATTTCTTCATCTGTATCCTTTGTAATATCCTTTATAATAAACTGATAAGTGTGTTTTTCTGAATTCTGTGAGTTCTCCAGGAAATTAATCAGACCCAAAGAAAAGGTCATGGGAACCCCGACTTGAAGCTAATCAGTCAGAAGTTCTACAGGTCCAGACGTGTGACTGGTACAAGGAGAGGGCAGTCTTGGTAACTGAGCCCTCACCCTGTGGGATCTGATTATCTTCAGGTAGATAGTATCTGAATCAAATTAGCGGATTCCCAGCTGGTAACCACTGGTTATTGTATGGGAGAAAAAGAAACCTATATTTGGTCACAGAATTCTTCTGTGTTGATTGTCATGGTACAAGAGCAGAGGTAAAATACAATTTGAGAGTTTTAAATAGCCTGGGTTTAAACCCAAATCTGCCATTTACTAACAATAGAGTTATTTGACCTCTCTGAGCCTCCATCAACCAATCTGCACAATGAGGGTGATAGAAATATCTATCTCAAAGACTACTGTGAAGATCAAGTGAATTAATAATTAATACTAAGAACAGTGCCTGACATATAGTATGTACTCTATAAATGTTTTTCATTGTTCTTTTTTTTTTTTTTTTTTTACCAATGACATGAAGATAGAAGCAGTAAACTATGAAATCTTCGGTTCTGCAGGTGACACAGAGAAAACACACACCAAAAATACAAAAAAAAGACAAGATCATGTAGATACATTGTAAGATATTTTGTGGGTACATAAGACAGAATGAGTAAATTTAATGTGTGATAGGTAAATTAGAAGGTAAAACAGACTTTATTTATAAGTTGATTGACTCTAAGAAAATGGTCACATTCCAGGAAAGGAATCCTGGTTAACTTTCAAATTGATAAAGCCTTTTCAAATACCATCTCACTCAAGTGTTGTCATAAACCAATGACAAACCTTTAAAGAAACTGAATTTCAGAAAGTTTAAGTGACTTGGTAGAATAACCCAGTAATTCAGTTGATGCTATTGGGACCAGAATATCTGTATTTTAACTGCAATTTGTGTGCTATACTATACCGACTTTTTCATTTCAGACTCTTATTGTAACACAAAAACTGATATCTGGGGAAATAAATCCATATGTTGGGCACAATCTACTTCAGAAGTTGGCAAACTAAAGCCATTAGGCCAAAAATGGCCCGCCTCTTGTTTTTGTAAATAAAGTTGTATTGGAACTCAATGGTGCCTATTTATTTATATGTTGTCTGTGGCTATTTCCACATTACAACAGCAGAACCAAGTGGTTGTAACAGAGGCCAAGTAGCACACAAGACCAGGGCTATTTACAATCTAGCCCTTTATAGAAAAAGTTTGCCAACAGCTGGTCTACTTGATTAAACATAAGTGAAAACACTCTCCAAAATATGGAACAAAGCATGAAAGATGATCTGTGGATTCAAAGTAAAAGTGACCACAAAGCCTAGAATGACTGCCACATTTTACTCATAACCAAAAGTCTGAGGTAGCAAAACAGAGTAACAATGAAGTTTGGAATGCAAACAGATAATAAAGCTTCATGTTAACAAGTGTGTCATTATTCAGCAAGACAGCTTGAAGAATGCAGTACAGTTATCCTGAGAAACAAATTTATTTACATTTTTTAATATATGTAAATAATATTATTAGCATGGTTATTTGAGAACTGAAAAGTAAGAGTTAATATAATTTTTAATTTCTACAGGTTGTATCCTTCTTTCTTTTCAAGGAAGAATGTCACACATTCTCAGTGGGAACAAAATAAACCTACTGCATGGGCAATGAAGGTCTGTGAACACTCAAAGTGCTGCATAATAGAAATTCCCTTCTTTATAGGGTTTGCCTATTATGGACATCAATAGTCACTTGGAAATTTTGTGTTTCAACAAAGGCACTTAAGTGGTTCTTCTAAAACCCATAAGCTGACCCAACACTCTCCTAATTGCTACCTTCATCTCTCTGTTTCTTAATGTGTAAATGACTGAATTTAAAAAAGGAGTCAAAACTGCATCAAATATGGCTAGAAATTTGTCCAGAGGTGTTGAAGGAGACGGCCACATATAGAAAAAAATCAATGGACCAAAGAATAAAACTACGACAGCAATATGAGCTGACAGGGTGGAAACAGCCTTTGATGAACCGTCTGAGGAGTGTTTCTGAAGAGTGGCCAGGATAAAAATATAAGAGAGGATGAGCAAGAAGAAAGCAGCCAAGGAAATGAACCCACTATTAGCAGTAACTATGAGCTCCAGTTTATAGGTATCAGTGCAAGCAAGTTTGATGAGCCGAGGTATGTCACAGTAAAAGCTGTCCAATACATTGGGGCCACAGAAGGGCAAGTTTACAACAAAAGCCAACTGAACCAATGAGTGAATGAGACCAGTGGTCCAGGCAATCACTAAAATCAGAATGCACATTCGTGGGCTCATGATAGTCAGGTAGTGGAGAGGCTTACATATGGCCACGTATCTGTCGAAGGCCATGGCTATGAGCAGCACCATCTCTGTGCCGCCAACAGCATGGCTAAAGAAGATCTGAGCTATACAGCCCCCAAAGGAGATGACTTTCCTCTTCCTGAAAATATCACAAATCATCTTGGGTGCTGCAATAGAGCAAAATACCAGATCAATGACAGAGAGATTGGCCAGCAGAAAATACATGGGGGAGTGCAAATAAGGGTCAGTGGTTACAGTGACCACTATGAGAAGGTTTCCTGTGATGCTGGACACATAGAAAAGACAAGAAAAGAAAAAAAGAAAAATCTGGATCTCCCAGGAATTTGAGAGTCCCAGGAGCACAAATTCAGACATTACAGAGTGGTTGGCTGCATTTATTGGCCCATTTGGAAGGTCTATTTTCATGTTACCTACAAGGAAAAAAATGAGAAAATTCAAATTAATAGTATTGTATTAATAATATCTATTTAAAAGTATATAAATTATAGAAGTCAAATATTACCTGAGCATTAAATAGCATTCTTTTGGCCACTAATGCTATTGTTACATATGACAGTAAATGAATTGCCACTGGGGCTTGCTAACTGGAGGGATGGTGAATGCTCTAGTGGACTGGTACCCATTTTGCACCTGATGAAACCAATATGAAAGGGCACTTAATGTTAAATTGCTCTATCACTATAATCAACTCCTCTCTCTGGAAGAGTAATAGCCAATTACATACAATAATTAGACATAGAGGGCTATTTTATGACAGAAATTTGTATGAAACTATGACTCAGATTTTGTTGTTCAAGCCAGAATGTTCTTTCTCTATTTTACACTTCTCAAATATTATTTACTCTTTAATATCCAAATCACATTATGCCCCATCTGTTAAACCTTCCTCAGGACCCACCTATACAGCCAAATTTACTTGTGATGCCTATTGATCAGATGGTTATTTCCCCTATATGACTATAAGTGAGCAAGGCTATAAATCATCACCCCTTACATTTTTATACCCCTAATTTTCTCAGACAGTGTCTTATAAATAATAGGTGACCAAAAGAGATTTTGGGGTGAATGAATAATTAGGCTGAAGTAATTATCTTTTATTATACATCAGGAACTAGTCTAATTACTAAGAACAAAGTAAGTGAAAGTCGCTATCTTCATAGATTTACATTTTGACAGAGTCAGATAACTAGAAAATAAATAAATATAAAGAATCTCAGAAAAGAATTCCACTATTCTGACCGAACCCTCTCCTAATTGCTATTATCATCTCTCTGTTGCTCTCCATAGCAATTAGGAGAGTGTTCAGTCAGAAAGATTAAGCAAGGAAGAATCATAAGGTAGTATGGGGAGGGCTGTTGTAAAATAAGACTGATAAGAACATTTCTGCTTATGAGTTGACTGAGCAGAAATCTTAAATGAACAAGTCATGAAGGATTTGGGAGAAGAGTATTCCAGGCAGAAATAGCAGCAAGAGCAAAAGCCCTGACGTGTGATCTTCCTTGGCATTTTCAAAGAATTAGGAGGTCAAAAAGGCTGACCATGAGTATGCAAGAGGGAGTGTATAGTAGATGAGGTTTGAGAGGTAACAGGCATACAGGTGTGGGGGTCCTTCTAGGCCATTCTAAGAACTCTGGCTTTACTCTGGATGAGAGAATAAGCAACAGGGTTTTGAACAGAGAAACAACAAAAATCTAGCTTACATTGTTAAAGAGTCACTCTGCCTGCAGCACTGTGAATATATCTTGGAATTTCAAGGATCAATGCAGAGGCATTGGCTTGAAACACATTTTTTATCATGAGGAAGCAATGATGCAAGAGAAAATGCTAATTCAGAGTGGTAGCAGAGGTACTGAGAGGCAATAGATTCTGGATATATTGAGATGATATATGATGAAATTTCCGGGTCTATGGATAACCCTGACCTTTTAGAAATTGTGAAACACTGTATCTTATTGGAGAGTTTTCATATGAAAATAAACAGAAAAGACCCCAAATGTATAAAAATACAAAGAGTACTAATAGAGTAAATATATATTTAGTCACAAAATCTAATAAATACTCAAAAATATAGAGAACATAAAGCTTTAAGAAGAGCGTCTGAGGCAAACAAATACTACAGTTGGCCCTTCACATCCATAATTAACATCCAGATTTAACTAACTTTGGATCAAAACTTTTGGGGAAAAATAAAATAAAACAAAAAATAAAGTTTTGTTAAAAAAATACAAGTACTTACAGAGTATTTACATTGTATTGGGTATTATAAGAAATCTAGAGATGATTTGGAGTGTACTGGAAATGTGCTTAGGTTATATGCAAATACTACACCATTTTGCATGTATTTATGGGACTTGAGCATCTAAGGATTTTACTATCTGTTGGGGCTCATGGGTGGTCCTTGAATCAGTCCCCCACAGATACTGAAGTTGGCCTGTGATCTCCTACACAAGAAGTAAAAAACTATGAAACTCAATACCACAAATAATGATACAGTCTGAAAATGTTGTCATAACCAAGTAGGAATTTTTAAGTGGGAGAAAACTCAAAATATTCTCTGCTTATTAATGTCATATTTTTATATGAGAATTTAAATGAGAATTTAAAATCATATTTTAAATCATATCTCAATTTAAATGAGAATTTAAATTCATATTTTTAAATGAGAATTTAAGTTGTCTATTTCTCCTTTTAAAGAACTATTTTGGTTTTTAGACCAATCACACTGAACTCTTTGAACTTGTTTTTCTAAGTTAGATTGTTTCTGAAGCCAACAAAGCAAAAATAATCTTTGTTTTGGTCGCTTACATTCCACACTATCAGTAGTTTTTAAAAGCTAATACATAAACTTCTCCATACAGTATGAAATTATCAACCAGAAAACATCCAAAATGTAAATAAAGAACAAAATAGTAGATTAACAGAAAGGTGAAATTCTACTTCTAACCAGAAAAATCTCATCAATATAATCATCTCCTACCAAGTTAGAGTCAATGTTTATTTTAACATTGCCAACATTTTTTTGCGTGTGAAACAAACCATTAAAAGTCTTTCCTCAAAAAACTGCTAATATAGAAGTGATATGCTTCAATTAAATGTGATTTAAAATGTATTTAGAATACAGAAATACAGTCAAACAGAAAATAAAAATCCATTTTACTGAGTTGATAACAAATTTCAGTTCTTTCCATCCAATTCTATATATTGTTCCATTTTCAATAATTTGACATTTAATGAATACTAAAAAGAGCATCTCTGTTCAATATCCTCTGAAAGTTGTTTCAACAGAAACTACTTGGAAGGAAAAACAGCAATAAAGATTGTTTAGCTATTTGGCCAAATTTACATGAATGAGGATCTGTCACTAACTGTGAAATAAGTACTAGTTATTGCAGAGCAACACAAGTCAACATGATAAAGTGCTCTAATACAAGGAAATTATTTCACCCCTTTTTTGTGACTGAACTAAGTACTTCTTTGCAGAAGTATATTAATCACAATCAGAAGTGGGAAGCAGAAACAGAATATACCCAGAACATCTCTCCAATGTGCACATTTTTATTGTAGGACATATCGCGGTACAGGGAAATTAGGTTATTTTAAGTCTCTTTCATAAATTCAGTGGTTCTCAACCAACAGTGCTTTACCTCCCAGGGAACATTTGACAATGTCTAGAAACATTTTTGGCTGTACCAACTAAGGGGAATCCTTTTGTCATCTAATGGGCACAGGCCAGGAATACTACTAAAAATCCTACAACATACAGGATATCCCCATAACAAAGAATTACCAGCCCCATTCTCAGTGGTGCCAAGGTTGAAACCTTACATTAAACTGCGAGTTCCTCTGGGGAAAATTCAGTCTCCCATCTATTTATTCCTCAGACTGCCCAACGCCATTCCCATCAGAGGGTGTGACTCTAATTAGTGTTTAGTGAATTAGTGAATGAGTAAGTGGGTGGGCAGATGGATGGGTGAATGGATGGATGGATTGAGGGAGAGAAAAATGATAAATAAATAGACAGATATATAGAGAGAAATGAAACTCAAAGGAAAAAAGCCTCTGAACAATTGCTATACCTATTGCTAGGAACACTAGGAGCCTATAATGACCATGCTTCATAAGAAACTAAGTTTCATTAAAGAACTCATCATCTGTAGACCAAAAAAAAAGAGCTATATGCCTAATATATTCCTTAATTTGATACATAAAATAAGAATTTTTGTAGACAAACAACAAATATGGAATATTAATGTTCCCACCCATTTTAAAGTTTAGGTCGAAGAAAACAAAACATGAGTGTACTATTAATAAGACCATAGAAATAAAATACAGAGAATTCCCAACCTAGTCACGTCAGTGGCATATCTAAATTAGCTAAGACATACTACTTGAGAATTCAATATTTCTCTTTTTTTGGTGATTCCTATGCTTTATCATTTTGATAATACAAAACTTTTTCCCTGCTCTCAACTGAACTTCCTTTTTTTTTTTAAACAATCATTTCTTTTATTAAATCATAGCTGTGTACATTAATGCAATCATGGGGTACAATGTGCCGGTTTTATATACAATTTGAAATAGTTTCATCACACTGGTTAACATAGCCTTCATGGCATTTTCTTAGTTATTATGTTAAGACATTTATGTTCTACATTTAGTAAATTTCACATACCCTTGTAAGATGCACCGCAGGTGTGGTCCCACCAATTACCTCAACTGAACTTTCTGATTAAGTCTATATACATTTGTCTTTCTATAAAAGTAAAAATACAAGTGTTGTTAGGAACTTCTCCTATAAAACCTTGCCATACTTGAATTAAGTTACCTCTTCCTTTCACTTTTCCTCTTAAGGTCAATTTCCCTGCCCCTGGATTCCTAAACTTGTTATTTTCACCTGAAAATTATTTACCTCTATTTTACATTGTAGTGTCCAAAATTAGACGAGAAAAAAGAAAAACTAAATGCCCAATAAGTATACTGTTATAGCAGAAGAATTAATTGCCCATTAATACCATTATACCAGGTTTTCTTCATCACAGTTGAAAATAATGGTAGATCTATAATCAGGCTTGCAGGCAAGGGCAGTTTTCAGTCAATCCTCCAAATTCTGTGTTTATCACTTGGTTTGGGTCTCAAGTAGTACCGTAACACACTGGTCTCTGGTGGAATTTTTCCTTTTGTAACTTTTCTACAAAGACAGAAATAAAACAAAGCAAGTGGCCTTGACTTCTAACTTTTGTAGTTTACCAGTTTCCCTTCCTGCTCAACAAACAGGTTAATGAGAAATAAATAAATTTTTTTCTAAGTCTTTTGAACCCCAAATACATTGCCATTGCTGAAGACTCTACATTGTGCTTATCTTGACTCTGCTTCACAGTTTCAGTTTCACCCTGGAAACTCAGGACACATTTTCACCACCAGGTAAAAGTCAAAGTCATTTATTTGCCTTTCTCCACAATCTTTAGCCTTTTAGGTACCACCTAATGTGATCTCTTCCTTCTTCCCTACATTATACCCTACCTGACCACAACCAAAAACTTATCTAAAATCTACAAATAAAAACTCTGCCACTATAGTATTTTGTGGAACTGAATCTAATAGATCAAGTCAATTTTTTTTTCCTATTGTTATGTCAACATTGTATCTTCCACCCACCTCTTCCCTGAGCACAACATCCTCAGGTAATTAGAGTATGTTGATAACAGAGATTCTGCTCCTGCCACTGCTATTAAATAAAAAGCTGAAAGAATTTTTTAAAAAATATTAACAGCACTGAAGAATAATGACCAGATGCCTCTGCAGACACCTGGATTTGCCAATGCTGCTCATGTCCTTGGAACCTGATTGGCTGGATAAGAACAATCAAAAGAAAAAAATCTTATAATGAATCCCTGGAGAGGAAACAAAACTGAGACTGGAAGTTTTAAAAACATCACCTCCGGTGATTTTATCTGCTTGGTTATTTATTGATGGTTTAAAATATGGCAGAGTGTCTGGGGAGTGTGAACACATTCGATCTAAATCATGTAGATGTCACTACAAATTTTAATCAGCTTAGGCTCACATAGTGCAAAATAGGCAACAGAAATTACTTGAATCTCTTTCACATTTAAAAAAAGGCATATAATGTACAATCTCTAAGATGACAACAAAAGTCAATTTTTTTTAAGTACAATTGATTGTAAGTTTTTGAGAGATAGGACTTATGCATGAAGTTTATTCACAGGCCCATTCTTGACTATTACCCATGTGCCAGTTGCTGCCCATGTATCTTGGAGCTCAGAAGGAGACACATACGTACAAATAAAGTGCTTTAATACAATGTGGATATTAGCTCTACGAAAAGCATGTGCAATGCAGTGGGTAGGAACATACAAGAAAGAACCCCTAAATATAACTGGAAGGAAGTAAGCAGACTTCCTAGGGAAAGAAAAATTTGAGGACTGGCTTAAGAGAGAGAGGTATGAGGAGAGGAAGGGTTAATTTCAGAAGAATAATAGTGAGCAGAATGAAGTGCATTATGTTTGGCATGTTTGAGAACTATAGTGGTTTAGTTCTAAAGGAACATTAAGTGCAGGGTAGAATGTGGTAGAAGAGCAAAAGATATTTTTTAAAATATGTCCACCAGAAACTGTGAAACTTTTAGAAGAAAACATTGGAGAAGTTCTCTAGGATATTGGTCTGGCCAAAAATTTCTTAAAACCTCCAATGCACAGGCAACCAAAGCAAAAATTGACGAATACTATCACATTGAATTTCAAAAGCTTCTGCACATCAACAAAAGGAAAAGACAACCCAAAGAATGAGAGACAATATTTGCAAACTACCCATCTGACGAGGGATTAGTAACTAGAATATATAAAGAGCTTCAACAACTCAATAGAAAACAATGAATTAATCCAATAAAAAATAGGCAAAAGATCTGAATAAACATTTTTCAAAAGAAAACATACAAATGGCCAACAGGTACATGAAAAAAATGTTCAACATTATTAGTCACTAGAAAAATACAAATCAAAACTACAATGAAGTATCATCTCACCCCAGTTAAAGTAGCTCTTGTCAAAAAGACAATACATAACAAATGCTGGTGAGGATGTGGAGAAAGGGAAACCCTTGTACACTGTTGGTAAAAGTATAAACTAGTGTAACCACTATGGAGAACAGTATGGAGATTCCTCAAAAAACTAAAACTAGAACTTCCATATGATCCAGCAATTCCTTTATTGCATATATATCCAAAGGAGGAGAATTTAGTATAACAAAGAGAGATCTACATGCTCATGTTTATGGCAGCACTATTCACAATACCCAAGATAAGAAATCAACCTCAGTATCCATCAATGAATGAATAAAGAAAATACGGTATATATACACTATAGAATATTATTTAGCCATAAAAAAGAATGAAATCCTATCACTTGTAACAACATGGGTGGAACAGGAGAACATTAAGTGTAATAATCCAGGCACAGAAAGGCAAATGTCATATAGTCTCACTAAGACAAGGGAGTCTGCAGAATAGATCTCATGGAGATAGAGAATAGAATGACATTTCCTAGAGACTGGGAAGGGTTGTGGGAAAGGAGAGATAAAGTTTCCTTTTTTTTTTTTTTTTTTTAAACAGAGAAAGATGAATCAATTTTTTTTTTTTTTTTTAATCACAGCAATGGGGACTAAATGAACTGAAAGTCCAGAGAATCAGCATTGTTAGGAAATGAGCTGACATCACCAACAGGTTTTTGTCCCTTCTCTTCCAAGGTGACATTGGCCAATCTTGTCTCCATAGCAGATTAGACACAGCAGAACATAGAATTCATTAACTGGAAGACAGATCAAGAGCCAACAGACAAGAAAAGAAAATATGCACCACATAAGAGATAAATTAGTTTAGATACATTCAGAATATCTACCATATAATATCTAAGCATAGTTTCAGAAAGAAAAGAGAAAGAGAAAAATCAATGTTTTAAAATGTACTGAATGAGCATTTTTTCAAAACTATAAAAGCTCATTCAAAAGCTCAAAGAACCTTTTTTTTTTAATTGAGCAATAATAATAATAATAAGCAAAGAAAGTAACATTCACATTGTCAAATAAGAGTATGTCTATCATAGAATGCTTTGACTCTGAAGTTCAGTATGGAGTCATCAGTTTACTTCTGATTATTATTTTTTTTTCAAAGTCAAAAAATAGACAACTAATATTTATAAGTAAAAATAAAAGATAATTTCAAAAAACAGATCATTCCAAATCTTATAGACAATAGAAAAAGAAGAAATACTTCAAAATTATTCTACTTAATCTGGACACACTTAATATAAAAATTGGAAAAAATGTATTATTGTAAAGGGGAAATTATAAACATATTACATATTTCACTTATAAATAAGGATGCAATATCCTAAACAATATATTAACAAGTTGAATTAAAAATTAATATTTAAGTAATGTACTTTGGTCAAAATTAAATCTAATTTATGTGAGAATTAGTCACTATTTTCTTTTCTTTTCATTTTTTTCTTTTCCTTTCCCTCACCCTCTCCCTCCTTCTCTGTCTGCTCTCCCCTTCCCCCACGCCCCACTGTGTCATTGTCATTGATTGTCTTCATATCAAAGCTAAATACATACGATTCATACTTCTCCAATCTTGTGATGCTTCACTAAGAATAATGTGTTCCACCTCCATCCAGGTTAGTACAAATGCTGCAAAATCTCCATTTTTTTAATGGCTGAATAGTATTCCATGGTATATATGTTCCACAGCTTGCCAATCCATTCCTGGGTTGAAGGGCCTTTAGATTATTTCCACATTTTAGCTATTATAAATTGAGCTGCAATAAACAGTCTACTACAAGTGTCTTTATAAGAAAAGTTTTTTTTTTTCCTTCAGGATAGATGCCCAGGAATGGGATTGCAGGATCAAATGGGAGGTCTAGGTTAAGTTCAAAAGTTTCATTAATGGGTTGAAAAATACAGAAAGAAAAAAAGAAATACAATCTAGCATTTAGTAGCACATTAGAATTACTATAGTTAATAATAATTTATTGTATATCCCAAAATAGGTACAAGAAAAAGGAAGAAAAAAGGCAAACAGGAAAATAAAACAGTCTCAATTGCAAAAAAAATAATAATAATGTATCCAGCCAGGTCAGTTGAATCACACACTCTGAAATGTGGGTCAAGAGCTATAGTATTCTTCAGAAGTACCTCCGGGAATTCTTATACACCACTATTATTAAAAATCTCTGCTCCTCTCTGTATTCCCATAGCACCTTGTGCATACTTTATCACTATATCCACCTGTGACATCAAAACTACCTGTTCTCTCCCCATGTCCTGCAGTTAGAAGCTCTTCAAGCTCTTCAAGGGCAGGAATATTACTTTATTTTTCTCCATATCTCTATCTCTAGTACCTTATACATTTTCTGGCACATATTAAATATTTGTTCAACTGAATAACACTGAAATATAAAGTACAAAATTAGGCCAAAGCAAAAAAGTAAAAACAGTTTTAAAATAGAATTGTAGAAAATAAGAGGAACATAAGCAAATATTAAGGTAAGGAATTATACACGTACTCCTCAAATACGTGAGCCAGTTAATCTACATAAGTGTTTTTAATTCTTTTATTTATGCTTATGCATTAATATAATATCTTTTAACAGTATCTGTATGCAAAATAATAATCTGGAATACAGCAATTGGTTTTGTTGAACTTCCAACAATCTTGCTACATAAGCATTTTCAACCAACAAAAAGCAACATATGTCTCTTCATATATTTCTGGTGCAAGCTAGTAATCTATCTGGTATTTTTACAAAAGTTAATGGAAAATCCCTTGAAAAATGTCCAGAAAAGCATTTTTACATTGCAAGCTTTAAGCTAACAGTTATTAAATAGGCTAAAGAGCATGGCAACAGAGTTGCCCAAAGACACTTTGGACCTCCTCCCACAAACAGTGTCAGCAGATGGTGGAAGTAACAGGAAAAAAGCTTCTTCAGATGCCAGATAGAAGAAGGTGATGCAAGGGGAACTTCCAAAGTAACCAGAGGCAGAACAGGAGGTGAGACCTGGATTCTGAAGCAGCATCTGCCTGGGATCTCTGTTTCGACCAAGATGATACAAGAATAGGGTAAAAGGATTGCAAAATATTGATGATTTCTCAGGGACACCTACATGGTGCTCTAACTTTATCAAAACAGAAGGTTGGAGCATGAAGACAGGAACAAAACTTGCCCAAAAACCTATAGCAGCCTATAAGAATTTTTTGTACCTTGTATCTGTTTTGTAATTACACTGTATTTCTTACTTAAAATTTCTTGTAACATATATGTTAAAAAATAAATTCCAAAATTCTTTTATAACACAAAAAGTACCTAATTATGAACAAATAAAATTTGAGTTAAAAAATTAAAACATAAGATTTTCTTTCTAAAAGTTTGGGTCAGGGCTTGGTGCCCGTAGCATAGTGGCCTATAGCACAGTGGTTACAGCACCAGCCACATGCACCAATACTGGTGATTTGAACCCTGCCCGGGCCAGATAAACAACAACAAAAAATAGCTGAGCATTGTGGTGGGCACCTATAATCCCAGCTACTTGGGAGGCTGAGGCAAGAGAATCACTGAAGCCCAAGAGTTTGAGGTTGCTGTGAGCTGTGATGCCACAGCACTCTATCGAGGGTGACATGGTGAGACTCTGTCTCAAAAAATTAATTAATTAATTAATTAATTAAAATAAATTAAAAAATAAAAATTTGGGTCAGAAACGTAGGTGCACATTCTACCTGGGACATTCCTCGTGCATTATACACAGTAAAATATGGTGTTCCAAAATTCAAAAGTCAACAGAAAAAAATGACACCCAATAGATAGAGACAGCTGTAGAAGATTCAACAAGCAAATTTTATTTGCCCTCCCTACATATCTATAACTTCAAATAATGAATCTGAATAGAAACATCAATATATGTTAAAATTTTAGCAAAGTTTATACAACTTAGCTTTGATGGGTCTCTTAAAAAATCTTAAGAATGCTTTATTGCCAAGTAGTATGGCAAATCAAGACTGGAATTCGGTTTACTTTCTATTTAAATCATATGAAAAATATCTTCTTTCTTCTCTCAAAGAAGCAGTAATTGTTATAAAAACATTCCTTCAACGCTCTATCTGTGCTACAAAAAAATATGCCAGAACCTCGTAAGACAAAGCCATTGCTAGAAATGTCGTTTCAATGTCAAATCTGGCTACCAGGTTACCATGACCACGTTTCCTTCCTGCAGACTCAGCTCACCTGTATATTATAAAATGTTCTTGGCATCTTGAAACACCAGTTTCTACTCAGGTATTCATTTTCCTGTTAGTGATCCATCTTTCTGATCTTTTTAAACCAGCTTTCCCCCCAAGGGGGTGGGGGGAGAATTTCACTTAACTTCTAAGTATCTGCGTAAATTTCAATATTTGATTTTTTTCCCTAATTGCTTTTACCTATGTTGTATTCTTGGTCATCTCAAATGGCATCTAAACCCAACTACTTTTCCATTCCAGAAGTCTCCATTCCTTGAAGTTCTACCTAATTTTGGGTTTACTGTTCTAGCTACTGGCCTTTTCTTCTTTATGTGTTATTTCACTTGCTTTGGGGGCTTAAAAGATTTTACCAGACCTAATTTCTGGTTCCAGTCTTGGAGCCATAGTTATTCAGTCAAGACGAATAGAAAATGGGTTCAACTCCTGTTTCCTTCCACCACCAACACCTCCGTGAGTCTCATCATCAGCTGAGAGATGATGCCTTACAGATTGCATAGCACTGGAACTTTCCTAGAGTAATGGCTCTAATGTCAGGGTTTTTCTGGGCTCATTTTCCACTGACTTAATTATGATCTATGCCTAACAGAGCCCCAGTACAATATTTTGCAGAATGGCTGTTACCCTATAGTGACTATAGCACATATTGAGACGTAGTTGTACTCCCTAGTAGATAGGAACTGACCCTAACAATAAACTTTGATAATAAAAAAAAAGAAGAAGCAGTAATTGTTTCTTTACCTTCTATGTAATCTTCCCAGTAGTCAGAGATTCTGTATCTTAGAACACAAATAACTTTTTAAGCTATTGACTTTATACTTTCCATTTTTTAAAAAACAGAATAGGGCAGCGCCTGTAGCTCAAAGGGGTAGGGCACCAGCCTCATATGCTGGAGGTGGCGGGTTCAAACCCAGCCCCAGCCAAAAACTGCAAAAAAAAAAAAAAAAAAAGAAAGAAAAAGAAAAGAATAATTGTTACTTCTGCTGTTTATTTGAATATATTTCTGCTTAAATAAATTGCTCTACTGCAACTGTTTCTGTTCCCAGATACCTATACTACTGTGGTTTGTTTCCACTAAATAGATATGTTAGAGTTATAAAACGGAGTACCTCCTGTGAATAGGACCACATTGGCAAGTTAGGTTGGTGCAGATATGGTCGATTTAAGATGAGGTCATACTGGGTTACAACGGATTATGGAAAGATTTCTCCCATTCTGAAGGCCTTAAAGTTTCTGCAATCTTATGTATTAATAATAATTACTTCATACAAATATTATTCCTTAGGAATTAAGGCTCATGGTTATTATTAATATTGTCATTGGATTCTAAATAATTTAAATGTAACTTTTTTTTTTTTTTTTTTTTTTTTTGTGCAGTTTTTTGGCTGGGGCTGGGTTTGAAACCACCACCTCCAGTATATGGGGCTCCTTTGAGCCACAGGCACCATAACTTTTTATTCTCCTTTCAGAAGCATATGTACCTCCCTCCTAACTGAAAAACAAAATAGAACCAATGGTGATGATTAAATCCAAGTAGAACGAAAAAGAGGCTTTTCTCTGAGTTTGACCTTCACAATGAACTTCAATACCTAAATGAGGCCTCTTCACAGTACAGACATTCATTTAAGAAATCTTTCTGTAACTCACTAGCTGTCTACATACTTTCCTCATTGCCACCTTCATTTCTTGATTCCTGAATGTGTAGATGATAGGATTCAGAAGAGGAGTGAGAACTGCATCAAAGATGGCCAGAAACTTATCCAGGTGTATGGAAGGAGATGGCCACGTATAAACAAAAATTAAAGGACCAAAGAACAAGACTACCACAGTGATGTGAGCTGAAAGTGTGGACATAGCCTTGGATGAACCAGCTGAAGAGTGTTTCTGAACGGTGAGAATGATGACAATGTAGGAAATGATCAATATAAAGAAGGAGCCCACAGAGATGAATCCACTGTTGGCTGTGACCATGAACTCCAGCCGGTAGGTATCTGTGCAGGCAAGTTTGATAAACCGAGGAAGGTCACAGTAAAAGCTGTCCAACACATTAGGACCACAGAAGGGTAAGTTCACCACAAAAGCCAACTGAACCATGGAGTGGATGAGGCCAGTCATCCAGGCAGCCACTAAAAAGAACATGCACACTCGTGGGTTCATGA
>CAUYPK010127734.1:0-11178 GCA_963574355.1 Loris lydekkerianus
GAACCAAGAGATGAACCCAGCCACTTATCATCATTTGATCTTTGATAAGCATATCAAAAACATAGATTGGGGGAAAGATTCCCTATTTAACAAACGGTGCTGCATGAATTGCCTGGCAACATGTAGAAGACTGAAACTGGACTCTCATCTTTCACTATTAACAAAAAGATTTAAACGTAACACATGAAACTATAAAGATACTAGAAGAGAGTACAGGGAAAACTTGAAGAAATTGGCCTGGGAGAATATTTTATGAGGAGGATCCCCTCACCCCAGGCAACTGAAGCAACACCAAAAATACATCACTGGAATCTGATTAAACTAAAAAGGTACTGTACAGCCAAGAACACAGTAAAGCAAGCAGATTTGAAGGTTATGTTTCTAGCAAAGATTTGATAGCTAGAGTCCACAGAGAACTCAAACTAATTAATAAGAAATGAACAAGTGATCCCATTTCATTGTGGGCAAGAGACTTGAACAGAAGCTTTTCTTAAGAAGACAGGTGCATGGCCAACAATCTAAATTTTAAATAGCCTTCAACAATCTGTTCAAGTCCTACCTTCTCCCTAAAGCTTAATAACTAATATATAAATGATGTTTTTTATGCATTTTTTGTGTTATCTTTTCCAGTTCTTGTATTTCCTAGTGCACCAACTACAGTGCCCAGTTCACTTAGAGATTTGATAAAAGCCTGAGGAATACCCTGCCTACATGTGCTATGTGGGAGGCTAGAGAGTGAAGAAGCTGGTTATTCCTTCATAGTCCCTAACTAAAAGCTCTAGTGCTCTGAAGGCATAAAGCTCCAGATAAAAGTTTAGTCAAGTATTTTCATCACATACAATGTGTAATGAGCACCAGCACACAAAATTATGAGGGAATGGTGACATAAAACCAGTTAGAAAAAGGAAGACTTAGACTTTAATAAATATTTATAAACTCAGATAACATTCATACTTTTATGAATTCCAATGATTTCAGAAAAAAATAATTGGAGCAAACATTATCAATAAATCTTCAAAATGATAAAAATAGCCTTGGTTAGTATTTTGAGTATACTAACAACATCTGATGAGACAGACCTTTTAAAGTAAATAAATGAGTAGAATAAACAAAAAATATCACAATTTAGTGTCTAGCTAATTTCTGAGTAGCATTAGCAATCTGTAATATGACACATCAGTATATGGTACCTGAAACAAAGAACAGTTAGCAAATGTAAGAATTAAGTTTATTTTCAACTTATTAGCAAAGCTAATAAATAATTGGCTTACTGAAATATAACATCTTTAAGGGAAATATTAAGTGAAGCCATGTTTACATTTATGTCCCAAAGACTGTGTTCTACAAATATTGGTATATGTCATTACTTCAGAAATCTTTAGTGCTAGTTGACCTTATACATTCAGAAGATCCAATTAATATACTAGTAATCCTTAAAAGGGACACTAGTAGTGTTTAGTCTTGGTTGAAAATGTACATGTGATTAAAAATGCAGAGAAATTTGAACATACATGGGCTTTATGGTAAGGGTTGTTGTCTTTGATTCCTGGCAAATATCTACGTCTTCCCAAAATGGTCTGAACAAATCCATCCCTTTTACAATTCTTCACTGTCTCTCTCATGAAATGATTAATCCCTACAAAAAAAGGATAGAAACATTTAATTACAACCAAATTCCATACATCATTTCATTCCCTGGTTTCAATACAGTAAAATATACCAAAACCCCACAATATAATTCTTAACACTAATGTTTCATCAAAACTATATATATATATATATATATATATATATATATACACACATATATATACTATACATATATATATATATACACATATATATATACTATACATATAAATTTTCATTCACTTTTTATAGATTTTTGTTTTTTGAGAAACAAAAGTGACTTCAGAAACGACATAATCTAACCCTATCTTTGTTTTTTAACACCACCAGCACCAAAATATGAAAATAAAATCTAGAAAAGACCAGGTACCAATGTATTTTTGCTCCAGGAGATTATTATATAATACTTTTCATAGATTTCTGTTCTTTGATTTTGTGAATCCCCTTGTACTCTTTAATCTTACCATTTCCTGACTTAACATATCCCAATAGCTCCTTGTTACCATCTGTGCTATGATCCAAAGCATGATCTTATGAAATCAATGAAAGAGTTATAATAAACATTTTACTAGAAATGTATTAAATTAATGTAAATGTATTAAATTTAAATGTATTAAATTAATGTAAATTAATATATGACACACTTCTGAAAATTTAAAAAGACTATGTAGAATGTAGGATTCAAACACATTTTGATTCCTTAGCATTAATCCTTCACAATCTAGGTCAGTTATTATGTCTTATGGATCTCCAGGATGAATCCTTTGCTGTTGGTGATATCTGACCACTAGCAAAGGTATTTCAGAAAACAATCAGGCTCTTATCGTTTTCCCTTTAAGAATTAGTGTTTTGGTAGTATTTTTCCAGGATGGAAATCTCACCCCACCTGCTTCCAGGTGGAATAAAGCCATTTTAATTGCAAAAAAAAAAAAAAAAAAAAAGAAAGAAAGAAAGAATTGCTGTTTTATCACAGATTGAAGAACAAAGAAAAGGATAAGAAGATGGCTGATTGGAGCCAACTTTTCACAGAGGCTCCCGTCCAGAAGAAGAGTTAAAAGATACAAGTTTAGCAAGTAAGCTGATGGTTTGGAGCTGAGGCAAGAGAGAAAGTTGAAGAACACACATCAACCCTGCTGAGGCAAGCTGCTACCCCAAGGAAACAAACAATAGGTACAAAATCCATCACCAAGCTAATAGGAGTCCCCTCCCCCATGAGAACAGCTCGCAGTATACTTTCTACAAACAAGTGAGCAGAGTTCTGATATCCTCCTATGTTATCCTATGGGAGAGACCCCCTAAAACCCGGAACTACTTCACCAGAGAGGACCCACTAACATTAGTGGCACTCTCTAGCCAGGCATACAACAGTATATATTCTCTATCTGCAATTCAGAACTCCGAGCACTCCCCTCCACTCTCACCCCAAGGTCTGGAAGCCTGTCCCCCATGGAGTCCAGATTCTGAGGCATTTTCTCAAGAGGTGTGAACAAGGTATGGGCTGTTGCAGGTCTGTGCTGATTCTCTACTCCAGTGACAGGCACTGGCATAACAGATCTGGGATGGAAATGCAGGCCCTGTGAGTAAAGGGTATGCCTAAGGCAGTGCCTGCCCGGATGGGGCGCTGCGAGGATGGAGACTAGAATACATGTGCACAGAGACAGCATACTCCCAGGGCAGGACTGAGCCAGAAATGCTGCTTTAGTGAACCTAAAAAGCACCAGCCCCCAGGGGAACACAGCTGAGACAAAAGCAGGCGGGGCAACAGCACCAGCCCAGGGAGAAGCAGAAAATGAGAGCTGTGTGCAAGTACCAGCCCAGAAAGAGGCAGGAACTGAGAGCTGAGTGTGAGCTTTAAGCACGCCCACCCCAACACAGACTGCAGCAGAGACAGAGATGCCAGCTCCATGAGAATCGGCACATGGAAGTGGCGCAGGGCAGGACTGAGTCACAGTTTCTGTGAACAGCGCCTGGCCTGCAGGGGAATATAGCTGGGAAAGAAACATTAATTCTGCAAGAATATAAGTGGCATCAACATCAACTGGGGGCAGGGCTGGAACCAAGTGAATTGCCCCAGCTCCCATTAAGCACCTGAAGTTGTCAGCCTTCAGCTCCCCCTACCAGCTGGTGGCAGAGTGCGGCAGCCTGGCCAAGGAGACACAGATCTCCCTGTCACTTAGGCAGACGCAAACCCCTAGAGCATCTGCTCATTAGAGGGAACTGGGTCACAGCCCTGGAGGGTTACCAGAGACTGGGTGTGACGAAGGTGCAAGTTGGGAAAGGAGGCATCAACCTTCCTATACTAATTTATTTGCTGGGTGGGCCCTTCTGACTCCAGGGAGCACCAGAGCAAATCATACTTGAGCTGTTATCAGACCCCTGCTATCTAGTTGCTGGAGACCTTTTGAACTCTCCCACTTGAAACTAGGTGCTGACTGGGACAATTGATTTAGAACTCTTGACCTGGGCCAATCACCTGAGGACTACACAAACTGGTACCCTGGGTGTGTGGTTATGGGAAGGTTTCATTTTCTTTTTCCAGTTGTTGCCCGTGGGGGGGGGGGGTGACTTAGTTGCTTATATGTCTCCACAGCTGAGACTTCAACACAGATTTACTAATTCTGTAGGACTGGACAGAGACCAGCTGAAAACAGTGTCTTGGCCATAGCACTGTACAGGTCCTTTGCAAAGGAACAGACACCAGTCCCAGCTCTTGGGCAAAGGGCTGGTTAATCCCTACTCCAAGAGCCCCCAACCCAACTTCACCTTATCTGCTCATCCAGCCAACAGTGTAAAATAATCATGGGGTGGAATCAGGGAAAAAACTCTGGCAACATGGATAATCAGAGTAGATCAACTCCCCCAAGGAATGACATGGCAAACACACCAGAAGATCCCATTCATAAACAAATGGCTGAGATGTTAGAAATTGAATTCAGAATTTGGATTGCAAATAAGATTAATAAAATGGAGGTAAAGTTGGAATTAGAAATTCAAGGTGCATTTCGAAAGTTGTCTCAAGAATTCAATAAATTCAAAGACAAAATCACCAAAGATTCTGACACATTGAGGTAAGAACTTACAGCCCTCAAAGATCTGAGAAATACAGTAGAATCCCTCAGTACCAGAATGGAGCAGGCAGAAGAAAGGATTTCTGACATTGAAGACAAAGCTTTTGAATGCTCACAAATGCTCAAAGAGGAGAAGTGGAGAGCAAAAACGGATCATTCTTTCAGAGAGCTCTGGGATAATTAAAAGAAAACTTAATATTTGCCTCATAGGAATCCCTGAAGGCAACAAGGTGGCTTTGAATGGCCCAGATGCTCTAATCCATGAGATAATCAAAGAAAACATCCCAGACATGCCTAGAAATTCTCAAATTCAGATAGCAGACAGTTTCAGAACCTCAGCATAACTCAACCCAAATAAGGCATCTCCAAGACACATTATAATTACTTCATCAAAGTTAATATGAAGGAGAATATTCTGCAATATTCAGCCAGACATAAGAAAACCATAAACTATAAGGGGAAGAATATTAAAATGACTGCAGATCTCTCTGCTGAAACTGTACAAGCTAGAAGAGGGTGGTCATCAATTTTTACTCTCCTAAAACAAAATAATTTTCAACACAGGATCCTGTATCCAGGTAAATTGAGTTTCATTTTTGACGGAGAAATTAAATACTTTAATGACATTCACATGTTGAAGAAATTTGCCATAACTAAACCAGCTCTCCAGAATATTCTCAGACCTATCCTCCATAATGACCAGTGCAATCCTCTACCACCAAAGTAAATTTACTCAGAAAATTTTGATCAAATTCCAACTTCCACAATGGCAAAAGGATTAAAAATTTCCACTAGACTTTTGAAAAACTCGATACCCAAAATTCTACCGGGTTTATCAATATTCTCAATTAATTTGAATGGTTTAAATTGTCCTCTAAAGAGGCACAGGTTGGTTGGCTGGATACAAAAATTCAGGCCACATATCTGCTGGGTACAAGAACCTCAACTTACCATAAAAGATAAATATAGACTCAGGGTGAATGGATGGTCATCTATATTTCAGGAAAATGGAAATCAGAAAAAAGCAGGTGTTGGAATTTTATTCGCAGATACATTAGGCTTTAAACCAAGAAAGTAAGGAAAAATAAGGATAGTCACTTCATATTTGTTAAGGTTAACACTCAACATGAGATTTCAATTATTAACATTTATGCACCCAACCAGAATGCACCTCAACTCATAAGAGAAACTCTAACAGACATGAGCAACTTGATTTCCTCAAGCAACATAATAGTTGGAGATTTTAACACTCCTTTGGCAGTGTTGGATAGATCCTCCAATAAGAAACACAGCAAAGAAATTTTAGACTTAAACATAACCATTCAACAACAGGATTTAACAGCCATCTATAGAACATTTCATCCTAACAAAATTGAATACACATTTTTCTCATAAGCCCATGGACCATAGTCCAAAACCAATCACATCTTAGGTCACAAGTCTAACCTCAGTAAATTTTAAAAAATACAAATTATTCCTTGCATCTGCTTGGACCACCATGGAATAAAAGTCGAACTCAGTAACAACAGGAATCTGCATACTCGTACAAAAACATGGAAGCTAAACAACCTTATGCTGAATGATAGCTGGGTCAGAGAAAAGATGAAGAAGGAAATTACCAAAGTTTTGGGACAAAACAATAATGAAGACACAGTTTATCGGAACCTCTGGGATATTGCAAAGGCAGTCCTAAAAGAAAAATTTATAGCACTGTAAGCCTTCCTCAAGAGAACGGAAAGAGAGGAAGTTAACAACTTAATGGGACATCTCAAGCAACTGGAAAAGGAAGAACATTCCAACCCCAAACCCAGCAGAAGAAAAGAAATAAACAAAATTAGAGCAGAAGTAAATGAAATTGAAAACAATAGATCAATAAATTATATAAGAGATCAATAAATCAAAAAGTTGATTTTTTGAAAAGGTCAATAAAATAGATAAACCTTTGGCTAAGCTAACGAGGGGAAAAAAAAAAGAGTAAAAGTCTCTAAATTCATCAATGAGAAATGATACAAATGAAATAACAACAGGTTTCTCAGAAATTCAAAAAATCCTTAATGGATATTACAAGAAACTCTATTCTCAAAAATAAGAAAATTTGAAGGAAATAGGCCAATACTTGGAAGCATGCCACTTTCCTAGACTTAGCCAGAATGAAGTGGAAATTTTGGACAGGCCTGTATGAAGATCTGAAATAGCATCAACTATCCAAAATCTCCCTAAAAGGAAAAGCCCAGGACCAAAAGGCTTTACATCAGAATTCTACCAAAACTTTAAAGAGGAACTAGTACCTATATTACTGAACCTTACCCAACACATTCTATGAAGCAAACATCACCTTGATTCCCAAACCCAGAAAAGACCCAATAAGAAAAGAAAATTATAGACGAATCTCACTAATGAATACTGATGCAAAAATATTCAATAAGATCCTAGCAAACAGGGCCACGCCTGTGGCTCAAAGGGTAGGGCGCTGGCCCCATATGCCGGAGGTGGCGGGTTCTAACCCAGCCCTGGCTTAAAACTGCAAAAAAAAAAAAAAAAAAAAAAAAAAAAAATCCTAGCAAACAGAATCTAGCAACACACCAAACAAATTTTACACCATGACCAAGTGGGTTTTATCCCAGGGTCTCATGGCTGCTTCAATATACATAAATCTATAAATATAATTCAGCACATAAACAAAAGAAAAAACAAAGACCATATGCACAAAAAGCTTTTGATAATATCCAGCATCCCTTCATGATCAGAACACTTAAGAAAATTGGTATAGAAGACAATTTTATTAAACTGATAGAGGTCATCTACAGCAAACCCACAGCCACTATTAGTATTGAATGGACTTAAATTGAAATCATTTCCACTCAGATCAGGAACCAACCAAGGTTGCCCACTGTCTCCATTGCTTTTCAGCATTGTAATGGAAGTCTTAGCCATCACAATTAGGCAAGAGAAGGCAAGCAAGAGTATCCATATAGGGTCAGAGAAGATCAAATTTTCACTCCTTGCTGACAATATGATTGTGTATCTGGAAAACACCAGGGATTCTACTACAAAACTCTTAGAAGTGATCAAATAATATAGCAGTGTCTCAGGTTACAAAATCAATACTCATAAATCTGTAGCCTTTATATATACCAACAATAGTCAAGCTGAAAAAACAGTCAAGGAATCTATTCCTTTCACAGTAGTGCCAAAGAAGATGAAATATTTGGGAGTTTATCTAACAAAGGATGTGAAAGATCTCTATAAAGAGAACTATGAAACTCTAAGAAAAGAAATAGCTGATGTTAACAAATGGAAAAACATACCATGCTCATGGCTGGGAAGAATCAACATTGTTAAAATGTCCATATTACCCAAAGCAATATACAATTTTAATGCAACACCTATTGAAGCTCTAGTGTTATACTTTAAAGATCTAGAAAAAATAATACCATATATACTCAAGTATAAGCCAAGTTTTTTCAGCACAAAATTTGTGCCGAGTTTGGGTTTTTCAGCACAAATTTTGTGCCGAAAAAGCTCGGCTTATACTTGAGTACATAGGCACTTCATTTTATATGGAGTCAGAAAAAAAAACTCTAATAGCTAAGACATTACTCAGAAATAAAAACAAAGCAGGAGGAATCATGCTGCCACACCTCAGATTATACTATAAATTGATAGTGATCAAAACTGTATGGTACTGGCACAAAAACAGAGAGGTAGATGTATGGAACAGAATAGAGAACCAAGAGATAAACCCAGCTACTTATCGTTATTTGATCTTTGACAAGCCAATTAAAAACATTCAGTGGGGAAAAGACTCCCTATTTAACAAATGATGCTGGGTGAACTGGCTGGTGACCTGTAGAAGATTGAAACTGGACCCACACCTTTCACCATTAACTAAGAGACTCTCACTGGATTAATGATTTAAACTTAAGACATGAAACTATAAAAATTGTAGAAGCATGTACAAGGAAAACACTTGAAGAAATATTTTATGAGGAAATGCGTACCTCCCCTACCCCCAGGCAATTGAAGCAACAACACCAAAAATACATTACTGGGATCTGATCAAACTAAAAAGCTTCTGCACAGCCAAGAACATAGTAAGTAAAGTAAGTAGGCAGCCCTCAGAATGGGAGAAGATATTTGCAGGTTATGTCTCAGACAAAGGTTTAATAACCAGAATCCACAGAGAACTCAAACGTATAAGCAAGAAAAGAATAAGTGATTCCCATCTCGGGCTGGGCAAGGGACTTGAAGAGAAACTTCTCTGGAGAAGACAGGCACACAGCCTATAAACACATGAAAAAATGCTCATCATCCTTAATCATCAGAGAAATGCAAATCAAAACCACTTTGAGATATCATCTAACACCAGTAAGATTAGCCCACATCACAAAATCCCAAAATCAGAGATGTTGGTGTGTATGTGGAGAAAAGGGAACACTTATGTACTGCTGGTGGGAATGTAAACTAATAAGTTCCTTTTGGAAAGATGTTTGGAGATCACTTAGACATCTAAAAATAGACCTGCCATTCGATCCTTCAATTCTTCTACTAGTTAGATATCCAGAAGACCAAAAATCACATTATAACAAAGATATTTGCACCAGAATGTTTATTGCAGCCCAATTTATAATTGCTAAGTCATGGAAGAAGCCCAAGTGCCCATCAACCCATGAATGGATTAATAAATTGTGGTATATGTATACCATGGAATATTATGCAGCATTTAAAAAGATGGAGACTTTACCTCTTTCATGTTTACATGGATGGAGCTGGGACATATTCTTCTTAGCAAGGTATCTCAAGAATAGAAGAAAAAGTATCCAATGTACTCAGCCCTACTATGAAACCAATTTATAGCTTTCTTATGAAAACTATAACCCAACTATAGCCCAAGAAGAAGGGGAAAGAGGAGATTGGGGGAGAGGAGGGAGGAGGATGGGTGGCAGGAAGGTAATTGGTAGGACCACACCACGGTGCATTTTACAAGGGTACATGTTAAATTTATTAAATGTAGAGCATAAATGTCTGAACACGATAATTAAGAAAAATGCAGCGAAGGCTACGTTAACCAGTTTGATGAAAATATTTCAAATGGCATATAAAACCAGCACATTGTTCCCATGCTTACATTAATCTACACAGCTATGATTTAATTTAAAAAAAAAAAAAAAAAGAAAGAAGAAAAGGAGGAGATATGAGGCTGCTCCTCTACAAATTCTCTTACTCCTATGGGAGGCCTCCAAATATTCAAATTGTAACAGCTACTTTAAAAAACAATCAGTTCTAAGGTATAGTGTATGTTTGACAAAAAGTATCCACTTCAAATGAACAATGTCATGCCCTTTAACAAATGTACATCCCCTTATAGCTACTACAAGATATGAAGCACTTTCCTCTCCCTTTATACTCAGTCCCCATTATTAGACTCAGACACTCATTGATTTGATAATATATCTTACTTTTTCATGTTCTTAAATTTCATGCAAATTGGATTATGCTGTGTACTCTCACTTGTGTCTGCCTTCTTTTACAAAGAAAACTATTTTCAAGAATCAATATAATACTGAGCATCAATATTTAATTCCTTTTGTCTGATCTATATAATGTTCCATTTAAAAGATATATCAATAAACATTCTGGTACAAATATCTTTGTTATAATGTGATTTTTGGTCTTCTTGGTATATACATAGTAGAGGAATTATAGGATTGAATGGCAGATCTATTTCTAGATCTCTAAGTGTTCTCCAAACATCTTTTCAAAAGAAATGTATTAATTTGCATTCCCACCAGCAGTGCAGAAATGTTCCCTTTTCTCCACATCCACGCCAACATCTCTGGTCTTGGGATTTTGTGATATGGGCTAATCTTACTGTAGTTAGATGATATCCCAAAGTAGTTTTGAGTAATATAGGTACTAGTTCCTCTTTAAAGGTTTGGTAGAATTCTGACGTGAAGTCATCTGGTCCCGGGCTTTTCTTTTTAGGGAGATTTTGTATGGTTGATGCTATTTCAGAACTTGATATAGGCCTGTTCAACATTTCCACTTGATTCTGGCTAAGTCTTGGAAGGTGACATGCTTCCAAATATTGGTCAGTTTCCTTCATATTTTCATATTTTTGAGAATAAAGTTTCTTGTAATATTCATTAAGGACTTTTTGAATTTCTGAGGAGTCTGTTGTTATTTCATCTTTGTCATTTCGGATTGATGAAATTAGAGATTTTACTCTTTTTTACCTGGTTAGGTTAGCCAAAGGTTTCTCTATTTTATTGACCTTTTCTAAAAATCAACTTTTTGATTTATTGATCTCTTATATAATTCTTTTGTTTTCAATATCATATAATTCTGCTCTAATTTTGGTTATTTCTTTTCTTCTACTGGGTTTGGGGTTGGAATGTTCTTCCTTTTCCAGTTGCTTGAGATGTCCCATTAAGTTGTTAACTTCCTCTCTTTCTGTTCTCTTGAGGAAGGCTTGCAGTGC
>CAUYPK010127735.1:0-21466 GCA_963574355.1 Loris lydekkerianus
TGGTATGGTGGGGCTCAGTGGTTCTGTCTTGCTTTCAGCTGGTTTCTGTTCGACCCTAGTGTAACATTTACTCTGGGTTGAAGTCTCAGCTGCGGGGAAAAACCAGTGGTTAAGTCACCCCGCCGGCCCCCCTCTGGCACCAATTAGAAAAGGAAAATCAAACCTTCCTACAACTTCACACCCAGGGCACCGCCTGAAAAGTCCTCAGTCTATTGGTTCAGTTCAGAAGGTCCAAATCAATTGTCTCTATCGGCACCTATCTCGGGTGGGAGAGTTCAAGAGGTCTCTGGGGACTGGATCTCAGGGGGCTGGTGACTACTCTAATATGGCTTACTCCAGTGCTGCGTGGAGTCAGGAGAAGCCACCTAGCAAATAGATCAGTCTGCGAAGGTTGATGTCTCCTTCCACTCTTTGCCACTTCGTCAGACACAATCACTGGTATCTCTGCAGATGGTTGATTCAGTTGCCTGTAGTGAACAGATACTCCAGGGGTTTGCACCTGCCTGAATCACAAGAAAATCTACTAAGTCTCTGCAATCTGCTGCTATCTAGCAGGAGGAGGTGAGGCCTGACATCTTTGGGTGCTTGATGAAGGTGGGGGGTGTGTTCACTCAGACTTAGCCCCGCCCCTGATTGATGTTGCTAACAGAACAGAACAGGACAGGACAACTTTGTGGAATTCTGTCTCTGTTTCTGCTAAAATCGCCTGTAGAAGACAGGCTGTTCTGAGTTCAAATGTCTTTGCTGCTGGAGGTGTGTATTCGATTACCTCTTTGCATAGGCCCTGACCTGGAAGCTTTCTGGGTTTGTGAGCAGTGTCAGGCAAATCCTTTACTCATGGGTGGCCTCCTCTGGTTTCCCAGGGAGACAGGGGTTGTGGCTTCAGAATATCTAGAAGTGAGCCGTTTTTCTGTTAAAAAAAAAAAAAAAAAAAGGCTATCTATCAGCCTCCAGGAACTGCCGCTCTGGTGTGGTCACCCAGCTGACCCTTCACTGACCAGCCACAGTTTATGCTCTGTCCACACCCCTCCAGAGATTTGGGCTCCTGGGTGACAGGCCTCCAGTTCTGAGAGTGGGGGCGAAGGAGAGTGCTCCGAGCTCAATAATAAAGGTTCTGTAAGTGGAATCATTCTGTGAAATTCAAGTGGCATACAATTCCATTTAAGGAGGCAAATTACTTACGTGAGAAAGAAACTAAGAAGCACTCACTGTAAATGTACAATTTTTGAATAAGAAGAGAAAGTAATAAAACTGGGACTTGTACTACTTTAAGGGAGTATTATATAACTTTTTTTCTATGTCATATATAAAGAAAGGCAGCAAAATTTTGGAAAGGGAACTGAAACATCCTCTCCAATTTCTCTGTCTCTAACTTCCTTGAAAGGCAGAATAGAAATTTTGAGATTAAGACAGAACATATAAGCAACTAGGCACTGATCCTTCAGGTCCCTGAGTAACTCCTGTAGGGCACTGGAAGGATTGAGTACAAATTGCTGGTAAGGGCTATTGTTTATGGAAGGCTACGTGCAATTTTTTACTCCCTCTGCCTTTTGGGCATGTATTTTTGTAAGGCTTAGTAGGTGTATAAGTTCATGTATCTAACCACCACAGTCATGACACAAAGAAGTTCCATTATTGCCCCCCTTAAATGACCTAATGCTATTCCTTTATAGTCACACCCTCTTCCCCCCTTTTAACTCTGGCTACCACTGATGTGTTTTGTCTTTCCAGAAAGTGTTACACAACGAGTCGCACAGTATATAACATCTACAGACTTATTTCATTCACTCAACATAAGGTCTTTGACATAATGACATAACTGATGTATTCCAGGTATCAATAGTTTATTTCTTTTCATTGCAGGGCTATATAACAGTTTGTCTATTCACCATTTGATGGATGTATAGGTTGTTTGCAGATTGGCACAATTAATAATAGAGCTGAAATATACATTCATACATTGGTTTTGGTATAAGCATAATTTCATATTTCTTTGGGGTAAATACCAAGGAATAAGATTTCTAGATCACATGGTAAATGCATGTTTAACTTTATAAGAAACTTCCAAGCTGTTTTCTAGAGTGGCTTTCCCATTTTGCATTCTCACTAGCAATGTATGAGGGTTTTGGTTGTTTTACAACTTTGCAAATAGTTGATATTATCATATTGTCAGTATTTCTTTTTTAGTCATTGTGATAGGCATGTAATGGTATCATTATTTTAATTTGCATTTTTCTAATAGCTAAAGATGACAAATGCCTTCTCATGTGCTTATTTTGACATCTTTTTTCCTTATTTGATATCTTTCTTTTTTTATTAAGTCATAAACACATAGATCATGTATACATTGGTGCCTTTATGGGGTACAATGTGCTGATTTTATATACAATTAGGAATGCTTACATCAAACTTGTTAACATAGCCTTCACCTCACTTACTTGATTATTGTGTTAAGACAACGGCTCGTGTTGCAAAGGTCAAGTTTATTTAACATCTTTATATGTTCATCTTATATGTTCTTTGGTGAAGTGTATGTTCTGGCACTTAACAATTTTTTTTTTGAAATTTTTGAGATAATTGTAAATTCACATGCAGTTGTAAAACTTATATGGAGATGTCTCTTGTATACTTTACCCAGTTTCTAACAATGATAAAAATTTGTAAAAGTGTAGTTAGTAATAACCCTACCAGGATATTGACATTGATATCACATAAATGCATACAATCGTTATTTGTTAATTAAAAATAAAATAAAATGTTCTAGTGCAATATTTAAGTATAATGTAGTTCAGTATGTAACCTTTTGGGATTAGCGTTTTACATGCAGTATGATTTCTCAGCTATTTTTCCAAGTTGTATGTACCAACAGTTTGTTTCTTTTTATTTAGTGTATGCATACCCCGTTTAGCCATTCACTCCTTGAAGGGCATCTGGGCTGGTTTGAATTTCCAACACTTACATATTAAGCTTTATGTACAAGTTTTTATATGACCTTATTTTCATAACTTTGGTTATGCCCAACAGTATAATTTCTGAGTCATCTGGTAGCGGCATGTTTAGTTGTATAAGAAAATGGCAAACTATTTTCCAGAATCCCTGTACCATTTTACAGTCCCAGCAGCAATGCAGGTGATTCGGTGCATTTGGTGCTATCACTCCTTTGTTTTATTTTAGCCATTCTGGTAGATGTGTAATGGTATGTAATTTTGTTGTTAATTTGAATTTTTCTGGATAATGGTCTTGAATGTTTTTTCATGTACTTATTTGCCATATGTATATTCTTTGGTGAAATGTTTCTTCAAATCTTTGCCCATTTTCTAATTAGATTGTATGTGGTTTTCCTGTTAGGCTTTAAGATTTCTGTATATTTTGCATCAGTGTTTTTCAATCTTCTGTATCTCATGGTACCTTTGAACTTACATTTAAACTTCCAAGGCACACTTAAATTATATTAATCATAAAAAAGAATTTTAAAAAGAATATACTTATTGTGCTATGAACTTTTTTCAGAAATAATCGAATTAATTATCTTTAAAATTTTTCATGGCACATCAGTTGAAAATCGCTGTTTTACACAATAGTCTTTTGTCAGATATTGGTTTGCAAGTATTTTTTCCAAGTCTGTAGATTGCCTTTTCATCCTTTTTATATGGGCTTTTACAGAGTAAACATTTTAGTTTTGATAAGGTACAATTTATCAGTTTTTCCTTTTATGGATCATGCTTCTAGTGTGAAGTCTAAAAGGCCTTGTCTAGTATTAAGCCCCAAAGATTTTCTTCATTGCTTTTTTTGTAAAAGTTTTATAGTTTTACATTCAATGCATATGTCGATCATCCATTTTAGACTAATAGGTGCATGAGGTGTGAGTTTTAGGGGAAGGCTTATTTTTGTTGCTTTTTATCAAGGACCAATAACTCCCACATTATTTCTTGAAAAGGCTGTTCTTCCTCTAATAAATTGCATTTTCACCTTTGTCAAAAAGTAAGTTGGTTGTACTTGTGTGGGAGCTGTTTCTGTGTTATTTATTCTATTCCATTGATCTATGCATCTGTTTCTCCACTAGTATCATACTGCCTTGATTACTGGACCTATATAGTAACTCTTAATATTGGGTAGCATGTTGAATAGGGATTCTTTTACCCAGTATATGCTTTTGTTTGGTTTGTCAAAGATAAGGGACTGGTTTCATCCTTTCATTTTCTGTTCTGTACCATATGTCTATATCTCTATTTTTTGTGTCAATATGCCTATATCTCGACTTTTTGTGTCAATACCATGCTTTTTGGATCACTGTGGACTTGTAATATAGCCTGAAGTTTGGTAGAGTAATGTCTCTGGCTATATTTTTATTACTAAGTACTGCCTTAGCTATATAGGTTGTTTTCTGGTTCCAGAAATGAACTAGTTTTTTCCAGTTTGACAATGTATGATGGCATTTTAATGGGGATTGCATTAAATCTGTAGGTTGCTTTGGGTAGAATAGAAATTTTAACAATGCTGGTTCTTCTCAGGTAAAAAGATGATATGTTCTTCCATTTGTTAATGTCTTGTGCTATTTCTTTTCTTAGGGTTTCATAATTCTCTTGTAGAGGTCTTTCACCTCTTTTGTTAGGTATATTCTTAGGTATTTAATTTTCTTTGAAGCTACTATGAAAGGAATTGTATCTTTGATTAGCTTCTCAATTTGGCTGTTATTGGCATATGCAAAAGCTACTGAATTTTGGACATTGATTTTATACCCTGAGTTGTTACTGCATTTTTAAATCACTTCCAGGAGTCTTGTGGTTGACTCTTTGGGGTCTTTAAGATCATATTGTTGGCAGTGAGCAAGAGTTTGACCTCCTCTGCACCCATTTGGAAGACCTTTGTATCCTTTTCTTGCCTGATTGCATTGGCTAGAACTTCTAGCACTATGTTAAATAGTAGTGGTGAGAGAACATCCTTGTCTGAACCTGTTCTAAAGGAAGACATTTTTAGTTTTATTTCATTCCGTATGATATTAGCTTAGAATTTTTTGTAGATAGCTTCAATCATTTTAAGACATGCTTCACCTATATTTTTAAGTGTTTTGTTAGAAAAGGGTGCTGAATTTTATTGAATGCTTTTTTTGCATCTATTGAAAGGATCATATGGTCTTTGTTTTTGCTTCTATTAATATGATAAATTACATTTTTGGATCTGCATATGTTAAAATAGGTTTGCATCTATTGAAGCCTACTTGATCATCATGTATAATTTTTTAATATGTAGCTATAGTTTATTGCCTAAGATTTTATTGAGTATTTTTGCATCAATATTCATTAGTGAAATTGGTCTGTAGTTCTCTTTTTTATTTGGGTCCTTTCCTGGTCTTGGTATCAGGGTGATGTTTGCTTCATAGAATATGTTGGAAAAAGTTCTTTCCTTCTCAATGTTTTGAAATAGGTTCTGCAATATAGATACAAGCTTGTCTTTGTAGGTTTGACAGAATTCTGGTGTGAAACCATCTGGTCTAGGGCTATTTTTGTTGGAAGATTCTTTTTTGTTTCTTCAATCTCAGTGCTTGATATTTGTCCAAGAGATCACTTTCTTCTTAGTTAAGTCTAGGGAGATAGTGTAATTACAGATATTGGTCCATTTTCAACATGTCAAATTTCAACATGTAGTTAGAGATAATCTCTTATATCTCTGTGATATTTGTTATTTCATCTTTTTCATTTCTGATTGAGGTTATTAGAGATTTTACTTTTCTGTTTCTAGTTAATCTGGCCAAAGGTTCATCAATTATTTTTATTTTTTTGAAGAACCAATTTTTGTTTCATTGATTTTCTAAATGATTCTTTTGTTTTCAATTTCATTTATTTCTGACTTAATTTTGGTTATTTCTTTTCTTCTGCTTGGTTTCAGATTGGATTGCTCTTTGTTTTCCATTTCCTTAAGATGGCTCTATAGATTAGTCTTTCTGGTTTTTGGATGTAGATCAAATTTAATGTGATAAATTTCCGTTAGAACTGCTTTGTAGTATCTCACAGGTTTTGGTACCTTGTAGCTTCATTTATGTTATGTTTGAGAAATTTAATAATTTCCTCCTTTATCTATTCATTACTCCAGCTCTCATTTAACATAAGTTGTTTAATTTCCATGCCTTTATGTGGGGTTGACAATTTCTGTTGGAGTTAAGTTACATCTTCATTGCCTGTCATCTGAGAAGATATAAAGCATAATTTGAATTTTTTTGATTTTTTTGAGGTTTAATTTATGTCTTCAGATATGATCCATTTTTAGTATTTTGAATGGGCTGACAAGAAGAATGTGTATTCCTTAGCTTTGAGCTGATGTGTTCTCTATATGTCTATTTAGCACAGTTGTTCTAGGGTCATGTTTAAGTCCCTTGGATCTTTGCTTAGTTTCTGTTTAGATGATCTGTCCATTTTAACCAGTGGATCTTAAATTACCCAGCTATTATAGTTTTATAGAATATCATATTGCTCAGACCAATCAAGGTCTCTTTCATAAATCTGGGGACATTTGAGTTGTGTAAATAAATATTTAGAATTGAAACGTTCTCTTGACGAGTATGAAGTGACTATTTTTGCCTTTCTTTTCTTTCTTTCTTCTTCTTCTTCTTCTTCTTTTTTTTTTTTTTTTGTTTGTTTGTTTAGCAGGCCTGGGCCAGGTTTCAACCCACCAACCCCAGTGCATGTGGCAGGCAGTCTAACCATTGAGTTATGTGTGCCCAGCCATCTTTGCCTTTCTTAATTTTAATTGCTTTAAATTTACATGTATTTGAAAATAAGACAACCCCTCCTTTCTTCTGGGCTTCTTTTGCATGAAATATTGTTTTGTTTTTTTTTCCTGAAAACTTTATTGTTGGGGATTGATTAAGGGTACAAGATGTGTCACACACTGAGACCCCACCCCCTTCCCCCCTTCCCTCGCTCTGCTCTTCCTTTCCACCACCTCCCTCCATCCTTCTCTCTCTGTCTGCTCTCCCCTTTCCCCACCCCCACTGTGTCATTAATTGTCATTAATTGTCATCAAATCAAGATTGAATTTATAGGATTAATGCTTCTTCATTTTTGTGATGCTTTATTAAGAATAATGTGTCCCACTTCCATCCAGGTTACTACAAAGGATGTAAAGTCTTCATTTTTTAAAAATGGCTGAATAGTATTCCATGGTATACATATACCACAGCTTGTTAATCCATTCCTGGGTTGGGGGCATTTAGGCTGTTACCACATTATGGCAATTGTAAATTGATCTGTGATAAACAGTCTAGTGCAAGTGTCCTTACAAAAAAAGGTTTTTTTTTCCCTTCTTAATAGATGCCCAATAATTGGATTGCAGGATAAAACAGGAGGTCTAGCTTGAGTTCTTTGAGGTTTCTCCATACTTCCTTCCCAAAAGGTTATATTAGTTTGCAGTACTGCCAGCAGTGTAAAAGTGTTTGTTTCTCTCCACATCTGTGCCAACATGCGCAGTTTTGAGATTTTGTGATGTGGGCTGTTCTCACTGGGGTTAGATGATATCTCAGGGTGGTTTTGATTTGCATTTCTCTAATAATTAAGGATGATGAGCATTTTTTATATATGTTTTCCAGCCATTTGTCTGTCTTTTTGAGAGAAAGTTCTGTTCATCTCTCTTCCCCATTGACATATTGGGTTATTGCATGAAATATTGTTTTAAAATTCTTTTCCCTGAACCTTATCTTGTCTTTCAAAGTTAGATGTGTTTCCTGGAGACAGCAGATGGATAGCTGTGGGTTTTATTCAATCCCTTAGTTTGTGCCTCTTCAGTGGAGAATTCAAGCCATTAAAATTGAGAGAATTGATAAGTGTGATGGAGATGTATTCATCTTATTTTATGAAGACCCATTGCTTAGTTTTTATCCTTTGCAGCATTGTGAAAGCTAGTTTTTGTCCTTTAGTTCATGGGCTGGTGGTCCATTGTGATGTTCAGTGTGGTGAATTGGTCTAAGTATTTTCTCTGGAGTTCATGTTGTTGTGGTGAATTTCCTCAATGTTTGCATATAAGTAAAAAATTTGATTTCTTCATTGGTTTGAAAGCATAGTTTAGCAGGACACAGAATTCTGGGCTGAAATTTGGTTTGAAAACGTTAAGCGTAGCTGATCCTTCTCTTCTGGCTTAGACAGTTTCAACTGAAAAGCATGCTATCACCCAGATGGATCTGCCTCATAAGACAATTGGAGCTTACTCCTGGTTGCTTGCAGAATTTTCTCTTTTGGCTTGACTTTGGACAGGTTCAATACAATGTATTTTGGAGATGCTCTATTTGTGTTATGATGACCCATAGTTTGATATCCCTCTTAAAGGAGTGTTTCAGAATCTTTGGTGATGCTTGGAAAATTTTCATTTATGATATCCTCCAGTAGGGTTTCCATTCCTTTGGGAAATTCTTCTTCCCCTTCAGGAATACCTATAATTCATATGTTTGAACACTTCATGAAGTCCCAGTATTCTCTGTGGAAATATTCTACTTTGTCTCTCTTCTTTTCTGCCCTTTTAACTGCCTGAGTTATCTAAAGACCTTTCTCCTCTAGCTATGAGATTGTTTCTTCTCTGTGGTCTAATATGTTATTTATACTTTCTATTGCATCTTTAAGTTTCCCATTGACTCCTGTAATTCCTCAAGATCCACCATATTCTTTCTATAGTCTTTATTTCTTTCATCCATATTTTGGTTCCGTTTTTCCAGTTTCTCATCAATATCCTTTCTTGACTTTGCCATCCATACTTTAATTTACCTTTCTGTCATTTCCATTAATTCATTACAGGTGGTGTCCTCTGTGGTGGCTACCTCATGATCCCTTTAAGGGGATTGCTCTATTCTTGTTTTTCATGTTGTCTGACTTTTTCTGTTTGTTCCTCCTCATGTGTGTTTTCTTCTTGTTCACTTCCTTACCCTACTTTTCCTTCTTTCTACCTCCTTCACTTTAAATTTCTTTGTCT
Organism: Loris lydekkerianus; assembly: GCA_963574355.1. NCBI lineage: Eukaryota > Metazoa > Chordata > Mammalia > Primates > Lorisidae > Loris > Loris lydekkerianus. Next base: position 8,953 of record CAUYPK010127735.1, read on the forward strand.
CAGAGCTTAGGTGTTGAACTGCCCTTTTGGTATAAGGCCAAAAGGGAGATAAGTGTAAAGAATGAGAAGGAAGAAAAAAAAAAAGGCAACGAGGGGAAAAAAGAAGGGAGTGGAAAAAAAGAATTGTAGAAAAGGAGAGGAAAAGGACACTAAGAGAGAAAGAGAGTGACCAGAGAAATGGCAGTGTTCTGTGATGTGCTTTAACCACACCCATAGCTCTAGAACATTGGGGGCCAGGCTAGGTGGGTCCCTCTAAGTCAGTAGCACCTTACCAGCTTGGGCTAAAGAAAGACCCTACATTTTCCAATATAGAAATAAATCATCAGTGTATCACAGTAGGGACCCACCAATGCCATCTTTTCAAAGGACATAGCTAAAAGGATGCCCCAGACTTATGAGCTTATGGTCTCCTTGAGCCAGACCAATTCCATCACTCTCCAGCCCTCAGAGAAGAGAAAAAAAGTAGAAAAATAGGTCAAAATTAAAATATAATTATGTAAGATAAAGAAGAGAAAAAAAAAAACAGAGTTATCTTAGCTTTTGTGTGAGAAAATTATGTGGGAAAGATGAGAAAAGTAGAAAAAATTGTACCAAAAGAAAGAAATAAAAAAGAATAAAAGAATAAAATGTGCTGAAATACTGTTATAAAAATGGAGGACCCCCTTGCTATTGAAAAAAGTAAAAGTGAAAAAATAAAGATACAACCAAGCAGAAAAAATAAACAAAAATATCAAAAAAGAGAAATAAAAGATAAAATTAGGAAAAAATTGAAAAAAGGAAAATATGTAAAACAATATGTATGTGTGTATGTATGTATACACACACACATACATAGCAATATATTGTCTGGACAGCAGGTGGCACTGGGGTGTTAGGAGATGGAGAACACATACTAGATTGATTGTATATGATTGGTGTCGAAAGCCACTCCCTAGTTACAAAAGAAATGGGATCTTGTCTTCCTAACTTCTGTGTCCTCAATTTGGGCCTGTTCACTTTGTCAGCATTCAGTCCCCATGGCACTGGGGTCCCATATCTCTTGCCAGACTTCCCAGGAGGTCCATCACACTGTGTATTCCCTGATGGCAAAGCAGATCTCCCGGGGGTGCAGGGCCTGCTCAGCTCACCCAAAGGATGGCTGCTCAGGTTCAGCAGGCATGTCAGAGTTGGCCATGCACTAGGACCCTGCGGACGGTTCCTCTTGCATGTGAAGTCTTCCCACAATGGTGGCACCCCATCAGTAGCTAAGCGAATGAGAGAGCCACCCCCACCTGGTGTTTAGCTCTGGCCACTGGATAATGTTTGAGTCTACATTTTGCTCCACTGAGCAGCCTGGTCCAAAATCAAAATAATGCAGGACAGCCCTTTTCCATCTACACCCTCTATGGGAGAGCCAACCAACTGGCTGGCCTCTGACCATACTAAGCACCTCCCTTCTGTGTCGATTTACTCAGCTCCAGGCCTCCTCATTGGCTCCTGAAGTCTCCTGCTGCTGCAGTGTGTCCCTGGAGTGATGTTTCTGCACAGATTCCCCCAGCCAGAGGTGGCTGATTTCACTTTCCCCTGTCTCATTACAATTAGCCAGCAAGGCGATGTCTCTCATCTCCCATTTTGCTCCACCCCCTTTACTTTTGAATATTAAACTAGCTCTACATTTTGAGGATGACTGCTACTTGGTATGATGTATTATAATTTTTATGTATTGCTGAATTCACTTTGCTAATTTTTTGAGAAATTTTATGTCTATGTTCATGAAAGATCTTGGTATATGAATTTCCCCTTTTCCTTCATTCCTCCTTTTCTTCCTTCCTCTCTCCTTCCCTCCCTCCCTTCTTTCCTTCTATCCTTTTATTTCCTTTCTTTCCTCTTTCTCTCAACTGGTTTTGTTTTCAGGGTAACATAGATATCATAACATTTGGGGGGAAATGTTTCTTCTTTTCCTATTTTCTGGAAAACAATTTGTGAAATTTATGTTGTTTCTCATTCTCTCTCTCTCTTTTGGTTGGATTTCTCTTTAAACATTTGGTAAAATTCACCAATGAAACCCCAAAGTCTTAAAGTTTTTAATTTTAAAGGATTTTACTTAGAGATTAAACCCCTTTAATAAGTTTTATAATTCAACTTGAGTGAATTTTAATAGTTTAATGTTTTCAAGACATTGGCCCATTTAATCTAAATTATCAAACTTTACTAAATAGAGTGGTTTGTAGTATTTTCTTATTATCCTTTTATTATCTGTGTCTGCAGTTATATAAGCTCTTCTTTTCTTAATATTGGCAATTTGTGCTTTTTATCTTTTTTCCTTTTAAGTCTTACTAGAAAGTTATCAGTTGTATCTTTTCAAAGACCCATCAACATGTTCCATCATTGTTCTCTATTGTTTTTCTGTTTGAATTTCTTTGACTTCGCTCTCATCTTTATTATTTCTTGCCTTCTTGTTTTTGGTTTATTTTTCTCTCCTTTTTTGAGTTTTTAATGTAAAAACTTAGATTATTGATTTGAGACACATTTTCTAATTTCTAATATAAGCATTTATTATTATAAAAATTCCTCTAAAAGTCTTACTCTCATCCTGGCTAGAGTGCCATGACATCATAGCTCACAGCAACCTCAAACTCCTGGGCTCAAGACATCCTCTTGTCTCAGTCTCCTGAGTAGTTTAGACTACAGGTGCCATCCATAATGCCTGCCTGTTTATAGAGATGGGTGTCTCTCTCTTGCTTAGGCTGGTCTCAAACTCCTAAACTAAAGCAATCTATCTGCCTCAGCCTCCCAGAGTGCTAGGATTACAGGTGTGAGCCACTATACCCAGAATTTTTTTTTTTTACTTTTCAATTGGAAAAGTTTTATTGAAAATATTTATACACACACAACGCAGAGTACTAACCACTATACGATCACGGCGAGCCACTGTGATGCATCTTACAAGGGTATATGTGAAACTTGGTAGATGTGGAATGTAGATGTCTTGGCAAAATAACTAGGAGAATGCCAGGAAGGCTGTGTTAACCAGTGTGATGGAAATGTGTCAAATGGTCTATGAAGCTAGTGCATGATGCCCCATGACCATATCAATGTACACAGCTATAATTTAATAATAAAAAAGAAAGAAAATATTTATACAAATAAATTCTCACTTTGACAGCAACAGGAGCTTATATTCCCCCTTCTCTTCCCTCCCTATATTTTAAAAAGTAAAAAAGGAAAAAGAAAAAAGAGAAAAATTCCCCCCATGATGTCTGATGCAATGCTTATTGTCCAAATTCTGCCCAGGAGCCCCACATGTGAGCTCTTTCCCAATCCTCCTTACCAATGCCATGGTCACGCTGGGATGCTCAGTCCTAGGGGCTCCAGCACCAAGTTTTGTAGTTGAAGGAAGTTGCGAGAGGTTGGAGTATAGTTGAGGAGGAATGTTACCATACATCTAGCAAATTAATATAGTGCCAAAGAGCAAAAAAGCCATAGAAGTAGGTTTCTAGCCAAACACTGCTATAGAAGTGGAGTTTAGCATGTTTCATTTTTCTGTGGACAGCTCTGGTTTCTTGAGAAAAGTACACAGAAAGGTTGCTAGAAAGATTTTTCTATATTTTTTCTCTTTCAGAGTTGGATAAAATAGTGAACTGAATGGCTACTTACCCCTCTGCCAGGAAATGCCCTGCAGCACTTTTCCAATGGCAATTGAGAGTGTCTTTGATAATATAGCTCCCAGATATTTTTTGTTATCCCAACTTCTTCCAGCTATTCAATAAGTTAATCAAAGTTCAAAGAATTTCTTAACTTTAAGACCCTCAGCCTGAAGAAAAGCAATAAACTCAAGCAACTTTTGTGAGACTTGACATATATTCTTCATCAGGCTCCTTGTTGCACTAAGTACTTGTTGCACAAAGCAATGGTGATAAAGGAAATCAATGTATTGAGGATACACATGCTGTCACACATACACACATGAGATTTAATAATTAACTTCACAAAATCATCCTAGAAGTGCTATATACCTCATTGCTGCATATTTCACTGTGGTCACCTTCCGAGTACTCCCTTTCCCAAGGGGAAGTTTTCATTATATGCACAAAGAAACATGGAACAACGATAATGAATGCCACTGAACAAGATACAGCCACATGTTGACACATACATAGATGTGAGACACTTATACACCTAGTTTATGGAATATTACTGAGTTGTTTGTACAGTGTTGACTTGTCAGACTTCAAACAACAACAGCTCTGATGGTCATTCCAGAAAAAGAACTCCAACATTGCTTTGAACACAGGCACTGGTGTTGGTGCATAGCTTCCCACAGGGAGTACTTCAAGGGTGACCAGAGTGATATTCAGCAATGAGGTAAATTGAATTTTTTCTAGGATAAGTTTTCAAACTTGTCAGACCTTGTGTGTGTGTGTGTGTGTGTGTGTGTGTGTGTGTGTGTGTGTGTGAATATACAGGCTGTCCAGAAAGCATCCAGTCATGTACTATGAATTGATTCCAAGGAAATGCCTTGTAACTTTAATCAGGATAAAGAAAGAAATAAGCACTAAGGAAATGTATAAATTGGTGAAATGGTTTAATAAATTATGGTACAGCAACACGATGGAATATCATGAAGGAATTAAAATGATAATTGAAATTATGTGGAAGCGTAAGCAGTCTCTTTCATAATGTTAAGTAAAATCAGCAGGATATAATATGGCCATGTACCATCAAAAATAGAGATACATATGGCTAGATACTTTTCAGACAGCCTTCATATAAATAGTATATGCTGTAAGCTACGTGTGTGTGTGTGTGTGTGTGTGTGTGTGTGTGTGTGTGTATAGTTTATCCGTCTGTATGAAGATAGGGTTAACTTGCACCTAGACTGGGCTAGTAAATGGTACAGGGAGAACAGGATATCCACATGTAAAAGACTGAAACTGGACCCACATCTTTCTCTACTCACAAAAATTGATTGAAGATGGATAAAAGATCTAAATCTAAGGCATGAAACAATAAAAATCCTCCAAGAAAGTATAGGGAAGACACTTGAAGATATTGGCCTAGGGAAAGGCTTTTTGAAGAAGACTTCCATGGCAATTGCAACAACAAAAATAAATTAATGGAACTTAATTAAACTGAATAGCTTCTGTACAGCTAAGGAGACAACAACCAAAGCAAATAGACAACCTACAGAATGAGAAAGAATATTTGCATATTATGAATGGGACTAGAGCTTGATAACTAAGATCTACAGAGATCTCAAAGTAATCAAGATAAAAAGAATCAACAATCCTGGGGCAGTGCCTGTGGCTCAAGGAGTAGGGCGCTGGCCCCATATACCAGAGGTGGCAGGTTCAAACCTTGCCCCGGCCAAAAACTGCAAAAAAAAAAAAATTAAAAATTAACACCACAATACATAAAGTGATAATAAATATGCAAATATACCTTGGAGTATTAAATATACCAGTTCATCTAAGTTTTTGGCTGGGCACCTGTAGCTCAAGCGGCTAAGGCATCAGCCACATACAACAGAGATGGTGGGTTTGAATCCAGCCTGGGCCTGCTAAACAATAATGACAACTACAAAAAATAGCTGGGCATTGTGGTGGGCACCTGTAGTCCCAGCTACTTGGGAGGCTGAGGCAAGAGAATCACTTAAGCCCAGGAGTTGGAGGTTGCTGTGAGCTGGGACACCATGGCACTCTACCCAGGGTGACAGCTTGAGGCTCTGTCTCAAAAAAAATAAAAAATAAAAAAAAAGAGTCAACAATCTCGTATATCATTGGGCAAGAGAAATGAATAGAACCTCCTCTAAAGTAGATAGATGAATGGCTAGCAAGCATATAAAAAAATTCTCATTGACCTTAATTATCAGAGAAATAGAAATAAAAGCTATCCTGAGTTATCACTTAACCCCGGTGAGAATGTCTCACATCACAAAATCTCAAAACTCCAGATGCTGGCATGGATGTGGAGAGAAGGGAACACTTCTACATTGCTGGTGGGACTGAAAACTAATACAACCTTTTTGGATGGAGAATCCTCAAATAAATGAAACCAGACCTCCCATTTGATCATGCAATCCCATTTCTAGGCATCTACCCAGAAGAAAAAAAAAAAAATCATTTTATCATAAGGACATTTGCACTAGACTGTTTATCGCAGCTCAGTTTCCAATCACCAAAACGTGAAAATGGCCTAAATGCCCACTAACCCAGGAATGGATTTTCACTCTGTGGTATATGTATACCATGAAATACTATTCAGCCACTAAAAAGATGGAGACTTTACATCTTTTGTAGTAAACTGGATAGAAGTGGAGCACATTTTTCTTAGTAAAGCATCACAAGAATGGAAACTAGTGTATGATGCCCCATGATCATACCAATGTACATAGCTATGATTTGATAAAAAAAAAAAAGAATGGAAAAGCAAAAACCCTATGCCCTCAATTCTTATATGAGGATAATTGATGACCTAGTACATGGTGAGGGTGGGGGAAGGGGGATGCAGGAAGAGAGAAGGATGGAGGAGGGCAGGGGTCATGTGGTGTGACACACCTCTTGGAGACAGGACACAATTACAATAGGGTCTTTACCTAACAAATGCAATCAGTGTAACCTGGTTCTTTGTACCCTCAGTGAATCCCCAACAATTAAAAAAAAAAAAAAATGCTTTTCTCCAGAGATGTCAGAAAATTTGATACTAACCCTTTTCTTATATAGGGATGAAATGTGCTAGTTAATGATTCATAATGCACTATTTAAAGTTCAAAAATCCCTTGGAGATATCTGTGCTTACTTTTCTACATTGTGATTGGTAGAGTATAAATGACCCTTCAGTTAACTTGTGTCTTCTCTTCCCTAAAACTATCTTGAACTTGTCTCAGCAGCTCATAATTTGAATGCAAAGCATGTCTTTTACAACTGAGAAAGGACTCTGGGAGCTATTCTGGACATATTGAACACATAAGTGTTTGACTTTAGTCTTTTTCTCTTGCTGTACTTGCCTTTGTTAAAGCCATACATGTGAAGTGTAAGTCCTTTGGATTGTTTGATTCTGTGTGAATGCTATACCCATGAAACTTAGATTCCAAGGTGAGACCTTGGGCTCTCTTCTAATATTTACCTTAATAGGTGAATTAAGCACCAGTCTTGGAGACTGTACATTGGAAAGAATGGCAAAGTAGTATGGGTCTCAATCTTTGCTTTAGGCTTGGATAAGAGGCCATGAAGAGGCCTGTGGAATCCTTGATCTTAGTTCTGGGTGTAAGTAATGGGAAATAGGTGAGTAACATAGGCACAGAATAGACACAACTGAGCCACCAGGTTTCAATCTCACTACCACTATTAGAAATGCACCTCAGGGATGGGGGAGGACTGATCTTGCAGGTGAAAAGAAAATAGGTTCAACATTTATTCCTGCTGGTTAATATGACTTCTATTATTCTAGAGACTGTCCCTGAGGCCAAAAGCATTATAGGATACAAGGAAATGAAAGCTATAGCATAATGAAAATTGCACAATTAAATCAAGGTCATCCACCAAAGGCACACAGTCAAAATAACTGCTAAATCAACTGCTTTCCATAAACTATTTGTTTTGAGTGTTGTTAGATTAAATTTGTCAGAGACAGCTTTATATTCTTGGAAATAGAGAGGGTCTAAATGGGGTGGCTGCTGTAAAGCATATGTGACTAGAGGATGTGGTTATGAAATACAAGAGAACAGCAGAAACGTTTACACACAGAAAATGGCTTGTAACCTTAATCAGGATAAAGAAAGAAAAAGGCACTAAGAGAATGTGTAACATCAGAGAAATGGTTTAATAAATTATGGTACAGCAACATGATGTAATATTATGAAAGAATTAAATGAGAATTAAGATTATGTAGAAGCATAAACAGAATGTTTTATATAATGTTAATAAAACCAGCAGAATATAATGTGGTATATACAAATGTGAGTGTATACAATTATATATGCAAGTTGAAGGAAATATATTAAAATAAGGCATTATGGTAATTGACAGTGGACTATTGTTTTTAATTAAAATATACTGTTATATAGAATTTCTATACATATATACACACTTTCCATACATATTTGTGTGTTTTTAACAATAAGACATTTAGTAATGGGCATGTTAGTTTGGGTTTTGTTTAGACATTGTCTTATTTGGAGTAACACTTTCCCATAAAGGATACTTCAATGATGGAAATGCTCTGTAAATTTGTAGACTCTAGCCACATATGTCTGTCAAGCAATTGAAATGTAGCTAGTGTGACCGAGAAATTGAATTCTTAATTTTTATTTTAACCAATTCAAATAGCTACATATGTCTAGTGTCTGTCTACCTTATAAATAGTGCAAGTTTACAGCTATAAGATGGATAACATTTAGTAGTGGGTTCGTTAGTCTGTATTTTTTTCCAATGTCAATATTTTTTTCTATGATTAATTGGAGACTTTAAAAATACTCTGTCCTTCATCTCTCTCTTTGGCACAAAAGATCATGTAAAAGGTACACTCTGATGCACTGCAAAGGATAAAAGAGCCCCACTTACTCTCTACTCCAATGTAGTTTCAGTACATCAAAAATTCTTTACTGTAATCACAAATACACCTATGGTTACCCAAACAGTTGCCCTTTTCTGATTAAAAAAGCATATGGACCAGGAAGACAGTAGGTCATGAGCTTCCTCACTTACCTTTGTCTGGAAGATACTTGAACAAAGGGTTTCTACACAGTCATTAGCCAAGTGAATATGAATTAAATTAAAAAAAAAAAAAAGAATCATAGGGCAGCACCTGTGCCTCAAAGGAGTAGGGTGCCAGCCCCATATAACGGAGGTGGTGGGTTCAAACCCAGCCCCGGACAACTGCAAAAAAAAAAAAAAATCTTAATTCATCCACTTGAAAAAAATGTGGGGGCTTCATGTAACTTTTAACTCTGTAATCTTGTTCCCATATGTCCCTAGCAATTGATACCTACCTGAGTTAGGAAGATCTCATCCTGACTTCTGCATTGCCATACCACTTTTTCTTCTACATCTTTGTGTATCTACTCTCTTAACCATACCTCTTTGTTCCTGTTAGCCACTTCCACCTTGGAATACCATTTCTGTTCAAAGGAAGTATTGAGTTTGGCCTTGCAGATAGCAGAATTTTGATTATAGATGAGCAAAGGGAAAAGATATGACTCAAACCTGGTGTGATGTAATTTCAAATCTCTTTTGGAGAAGTAATTATTAATACTGATAATTCTTGGGCATTGACTGATAAACATAAATGAAAATTAAAAATATTGGTGATGTTATTCACTAATTTACCCAGCTATCTGTATGGCAGCAGTATAAATATCTTTCAGCAAAGATTTTTTTTTTTCATCTTGTTACTTAGTTTAATAATAATTTCCTAATCAGTTTTTTCCTGTGTCTCTACCAAGGATAAAGTCATTTACTTGTCTGATGTAGAGGACTAGTCTCTTGCAGCAAACTAAAAATAAACTCTTACAGAATAAATTTATCATATATGTTTTTTTATTTTTATTTTTATTCATTTTTTTTTTATTGTTGGGGATTAATTGAGAGTACAAGAAACCAGGTTACACTGATTGCATTTGTTGGGTAAAGTCCCTCTTACAATCATCATACACATTTTTTAAGAATCTGGAGATTCACCATTTTAGTGCCTACCACAGTGAAGCAAGAACAGCTCTAAAACACTGCACCAAGAATGACATTGAGATCTTCGTATCTCTTTGGCCTTACTGTTCTGCAAATGCTGCTGTTAATTGGTGTTTTTGATGAGATATGGCATTTGAGCTCAGTTTTAGAGTTTTTACTTCTCAAAATCTGACAATGAAAACTTTAAGAAACTTGGAGAGGGAGTTTGGCAACAGTGTACTAGGTGTCTTAATAGTTTGGGCAGTTACAGTAAGTAAATGTCTCCAACACTGTCCTTTTCATGAGTGCCTTAAAAGGTCATTTGATGTCTGAAGGATGTCTCATAGAAGTGGAGGAAAGAAGAGTTGGGTATGTTTCCACAGGCTTTTGTCAGTGTATTAAATTATGTTACTAGGAGATAACCACAGCCCCTAGCAAAAGAACAGTAGGAAAATAATCATTTATTTCTTTTGGTTTCAGGAATTTCTTCTGTGTTTCCTCCCCAAAATATTTGTCTTATTTTATTTTTCTTTTAGCTATGTTGTCATGTGTTGCCTACCAATTTTTCATGTCAGCTTGTGTCTGTAAATAGTCATTTCTGTTTGTGATGAGAGATATTGTAGATATACAGCTGCCTATTTGTTTAAAGTATCTCTGAAAACTTAAAGATAATTGGTTAGATGAATCAGTCATCTGTATGCACCATGAAAACATGAAATTCAAACATTAATAAACAGATCTATCTTGAGATGAAGAAGAAATGGAGGGTAATATTACAAAAACATGCTATCTTTTTCTGTGATGTTAAAGATCAAGACAATTTCCTGGGCCAGGTCAGGAATTTCTTGACATCAACCCTGAGATAGAGTTTGGGATGCAGAATATTTATGAATTGATCAGTACATGTGAAAGGTAGGGGGCTCAAGCAGGCATGGTCAGAGGGAGAAGGTCTAAGCTATAATGTAAACCAAACAATAGTTTGGGGCAGCCCTATGGGGAACTCTACACTGCCCTTCTGAGTTGTTCTCTGTTGAATGGAGGTGGCCAGACATTTATATCCATTTATATCTCCACATAGATCAGAATAGTAGAGGAAACTTTGTGGCTAAGATATCCCTGATACAGCCCCCTGTAGCTGAAGCAAGACCTTTCCTGAGGTTGGAGCTGTATAGAGCATAAAAAGTTCACCCTTCTTAGTTACCACTTTTGTGAATCTAAATGGCCTAATCTGGCAGGAAATTAACAAGGTTGTTAGATTTATTACATTTAATGGACCTTATACTGTAATTGGCCTAGGAACTAAGTTTATAAACTTGTAGAATAAATGGTCTCAAGAAATCATAGACAAAAGGGGAGAAACTGAAAAGAAAAAAAATATGCTCACAAGGGAACAATTAAATTTTAGGTACATGAGTGAACTTTAGGTAATGGAGATAAGAAACAAAGAAAGGAGCAATAGTGGGGAGGGGGAGACAAGATGGCAGACTGAAGCCAGCTTTCCACAGAGGCTCCCGTCCTGAAGGAGACTTAAGGGAGAAAATTTAGCAAGTAACCTGATGGATTTGAGCAGCATCAAGAGAGAAAGTTGAAGAATGCACATCAACCCCACTGAGGAGAGCCGTGACCACAAAGACACAAACAAAAGGTACAAAACCCATCACCAAGAGGACGGGAGTCCCCCCTCCTCCATCAGATCAGATTAAGAGCCCCACAAATAAACAGGCAGAAATCAAAGGCCATCCCACTACACTCCACAGGAGACACCTACTGAAATCTGGACCTACCTCCCCTACTAGGGTGCCAGGGCATTCTCCTAACAGGCATAAAACTCTATAAAACTGTAGATAACCTTTGCCTGCAACTCTGAACTCCCAGCCCTCCTTGGGCAGCAATATAACCAGGCAGAAACCTGAAGGGACCTGAGTGCACTCCTGGCGCTCCCCCCTCCCCCCACTCTGGGATCTGGAGGCCTGAGCAGCCAGCGGGGCAGCCGGGCAGAAAGCTGAAGGGAACTGAGTGCACGTGCTGCCGGCAACATTTGGCTCCTGGGGCTCCCCCCTCCTCTCACTCTGGGATCCGGAGGCCTGAGCAGCAGAAGGGCAGCCAGGAAGAAAGCTGAGGGGAACTGAGACCCACATCAGAGCAGCAGCTCCCTGAGGTGGCTGAGGCCACACCCCCTGTCTCCCTGGGCAACTAGAGACCACGCTTGAGTAAAGGATTTGCCTGAAGCATCTCACAGACGTCGAAAAGCTCCAAGGGTGGGGCAACTCAGAGATCTGAGACTTCGACCCAGAGTAAGTGCTTTACTAGGGTCAAACAGAAACCAGCTAAAAATAAGACAGATCCAATTAGCCCCACAACACTAGAGAGGGCCCCAGTCTCTCAAGCCACAACACTGTACAGCTCCTCAACAAAGCCCCAGGGGAAAAATCAAAGGGAGTAAAATAACCATGGGGTGGAATCAGCAGAAAAACTCTGGTAACATGAATAACCAGAATAGATCAATCCCTCCAAGGAAAGATATGGTGGATGTAATTGAAAATCCCATTCATAAACAACTGGCTGACATGTCAGAAATCGAATTCAGAATTTGGATTGCAGACAAGATTAATAAAATGGAATTAGGAATCCGAGGAGAAATTCAAAAGTTGTATCAAAAATTTAATGAATTTAAAGACAAAACCACCAAAGATTTCAACACGCTGAAGCAAGAATTTGCAGCTCTCAAAGATATGAAAAATACAGTAGAATCCCTCAGCAACAGAATGGACCAAGCAGAAGAAAAAAATTTCCGACATTGAAGATAAAGCCTTTGAACGCCCCCAAACCCTCAAAGAAGAAGAGAAATGGAGAGCAAAAATGGATCATTCTCT
>CAUYPK010127737.1:0-11475 GCA_963574355.1 Loris lydekkerianus
TTTTGGCTATTCGAGGTTTTTTCTGATTCCATATAAAATGACGTATGATTTTTTCAAGATCTTTAAAGTATGACAATGGAGCTTTAATATTTATTGCATTAAAATTATTTATTGATTTGGGCAGTGTGGACATTTTAACAATGTTGATTCTTCCCAGCCATGAGCATGGTATGTTTTTCCATCTGTTAACATCTTTGGCTAAGCCCTACTATGAAGCTAAACTATAGCTTTCACATGAAGGCTATAACCCAACTATACCTCAAGACTATGAGGAAAGGACCAAGGAAGGGGAAGGGAGGGGGGAGGTTTGGGTGGAGAGAGGGTGATGGGTTGGGCCACATCTATGGTGCATATTTTTATCTATAATAATAAAAAAAAAAAGACAAAAAAAAAATAAATAAAATGGAACTTACTTGGATTTGGTCAGTAGAAAGTTTCATTTTTTTTCTCTGTCTCAGCCCTTGAAGACATTCACAATGCTAAACTTTCATTGTCTGCACTTTGTAGGGATTGTTACAATTGGAGAGGAAAAGAAAATCTGTACTGTCTCTGAGAATTTCTTGAGGATGTGTGAATCTACTGAGGTGAGTATTCTTACAGCCTTTAATTTTGTCAAAATTTTACCATTTGTCTTATTATTTGAAGACTATGTCATGATTAAATATGTATGGAATTCTCTCTTATTCTCTCAGAGGTGATTGTACTTGCAGTGGTGTTATGCATGGGGAGAGAGAGTAAATATAAATAACATGCTCTGCACATGTCAATTAAGAATATCCTAAGTATTTAACATTTTCCTAGAAACTCTTAATGAATATTGGAAAAAATTAAAGTTGTATTTAAAGAGATGGCAGAGCTTTGTATGGTTGAAATATTACTAAAAACCATTACTATTAATCACAATCTCATCTTGATAATCAAAGTCTATTAAAAATGATGGACTTAAAGGATTTAAAGAATCTGCAGGGGGATAAGATACTATAATGTGTTTTGATTGAGTTAGTTACTTATCACAGAGTCACTTTTTAAAGAGATGTATGAAGTCTTGTTCATAAAACAATAGTAGTCCTGACCTATCTTCTGCTTGTGACTCTGACATGTCTGGTTCTCTGTGGTTTGCATTGCAGCTGAACATGACCTTCCATTTGTTTATCGTGGCGCTTGCTGGTGCTGGGGCCGCAGTCATTGCTATGGTACGATCTCCTAGCTCTGAAGCTTTATTGTTCAATTTGAATTTCAAAGTTATTTGCTTGTAGAGAAGACAATTTATCCATAATGTCTGAAGTTCTTATTAAATACATTTATTTTATCAATAAAAAAAATGGGGAGATGGTGACCAATACGCAAGTGAGTACATAAAAAGCAAGGCTTAACCTAAGGAAATGTTATCCTAGCAATGATATTTGATAGGTCAGGCATGGCAGCTCATGCCTGTAATCCAGCACTCTGGGAGGCCGAGGCAGGAGGATCCCTTGAGCTCAGGAGTTGGAGACCAGCCTGAGCAAGTGCAAGATCTCATCTCTACTAAAAACAGGCAAATTAGTCAAGTGTCATGGCCAGGCTTATAGTCCCAGCCACTTGGGAGACTGAGGCTGTAGGATCCATTGAGCCCAGGAAGTTGAGGTTGCTGTGAGCTATGATGCCACGACACTCTATCCAGCGCAACAAAGTGAGACTCTGTCTCAAAACAAAACAAACTAAAAAATACAAAACATAATATTTGATAAACAGTTTAAGGATTAAAACATTAGTGTTGGTAGCATTAGAAAATACCAAAATTCATGAGAATTTTAGATATTAAATTACTATGGATGTTAAAATCTTGCTTCTATAGCAAATACATACAGGTAAATGTGACATTCTGAGGAGGAATCAATCCCTTCGCATTACTCTTGTTTTCTACTTAATTAAATATATATTTTAAAAAAAGTAACTTGAAGTCACTTAGGAAAAAAGGTCAGGTTTTTCTACTTAATTAAATATATATAAAATAAAATATTATATATAATTAAATATATATTAAAAAATTAAATATAAAATAAATATATATAAAAAATAAATATATATAAAAAAAGTAACTTGAAGTCACTTAGGAAAAAAGATCAGGTTTTTCTCAAAATAAGCCTCAGTAGTTTCAAAGTCAGTATATACTCAGGTATAATAAGTCTATCAAAGTACCTTTTAAAAAGAGGAATATAATAAAACATCTGTTTGCATTTCCTAACACACATGTACCTGTAAGGTTCTGTCTAAAAATACATACCCTCAAGTACACACAAGTGAAAAATATCTGCTTAAACAGATAATGCCCTTTAAATATCTCTACAAAAGCTTACTCTGGGGGAAAAAACTCAAAAGAATTTAAGATAATAGAAATATATATGTTACATATTTCTTAAGGAATCTGTGTTTTGTAAAATATGTATATTTAGATATATTGTCAATGTACACACATTTTATTTCAAACAAGAAGAGTTAGAAGATTATGTTTCAGTGGATATTTTGGGGGTTTTTTTGTTCTGTTTTGAGACAGAGTCTCACTGGGTAGAGTGCTGTGGTGTCATACCTCACAGCAACCTCAAACTCTTGGGTTCAAATGCTTCTCCTAACTCTGCCACCTGAGTAACTGGGACTACAGGCACCTGCCATCATACCCGGCTAGTTTTTAGTAGAGACCAGGGGTCTCACTCTTGCTCAGGATAGTCTCAAACTCCTGAGCTCAAGGGATCCACCATCATTGGCCTCCCAGAGTGCTTGGATTATAGGTGTGAGCCACTGTGTCTGGCCTATTTTTTTGTATAGAGGTACCACAATACTTCCTATTAGCTCAAATGATTGATGTTAGTATTTCCATGTATTAGCTCTGCTAGTAGTGTAGGTCTTACAAGACAAGTAAAATATAATTATGGCTACCATTTCCAGTACTTATATATTAGTAGTCCTGCCATTAATATTTCTTAAACACTTGATCTGTTGGCTTGATGCCTATAGCTCAGCAGCTAGGGCGCCAGCCACATACACTGGAGCTGGTGGGTTCGAATCCAGACTGGGCCTGCCAAACAACAGTGACACTACAACCAAAAAGTAGCCAGGTGTTGTGGCAGGTGCCTGTAGTCCAAGCTATTTGGGAGGCTGAGGCAAGAGAATTGCTTGCCCCTAAGAGTTTGAGGTTGCTGTGAGCTGTGATGCCACAGCACTCTACTGAGGGTGACATAGTGAGACTCTGTCTCCAAAACAAAAATTAATAAGGAGTCTACTTGGAGATTTTATAGAACTGTTAAGAAGTCCTACATGCTGACAAAACTAGTTTTTAAAACTTACTAGTGTTTACCCTAGTTTTTAAAAACTTCAGTAATCATAGAGAGTAACAAGCCTAGTGGTTTGTGGTCCCCTTAATGCATGCCCCCTATGACATGTAAGACCCATTAGGAACCTCTGGGTTTTAAACTAGAGTGACCCTGAATTTCTTTTCAGTATTTCACTCCCACATATTTAATTAGGGGATGTGTTTTCTTGGATATTAAAAGGAAAGGTTTTGAACACTGAAAAAATATACTCATTTGGGCTGGGCATGGTGTGTCATGCCGGTAATCCTAGCACTCTGTGAAGCTGAGGCAGGAGGATCCCTTGAGCTCAGGAGTTTGAAGTCAGCCTAAGCAAGAGTGAGACCTGTCTCTACTAAAAATGAAAAAATAGCGGGATGTGGTGGCAGACACATTTGGCAAACATTTTGAGTACATGCTACTTACACTTGATAGTCTAAGAAAATACCACAATCATATGATTATGTATATAAGCCTTATTTGATTTACATATATATAATGATCAAGCTTTCCCTTTGTAAATACCATGGTGTATGTGAATATAACTCACAGCCTCTGCTTTCAAGTGGCCTGCAGTTTCCATTCAACAAAATGCAACATTTTAGAGGAAATAGAACATTATGGAAATAATTCATTTATGATATACAACTTTTTTATATCCCTGTGTCCAAATATTTTATTTTTTTTTTATGATCGGTAGTTTACCTGGACATGGCACACTGTTTGCTATTTAGTATTGAATATGTGTTCTTTCTGATTCATCTGTACTTTACTACAGTCATCCACCTTCTGTCTTTCAAGGTATCTTGAATGATTACCAAAAGTTTAGGGGTTTGTTTTTCTCAGTGTTAGATAATAATATTGTTCACCCCTGAAAATTCAGAGGAAGTAAATAGCTGACAAGTTGGTTTCTCTTGCCTACTCATTCTTCAACATCCATCATGTGGAAAATTACCACGGACTGGGAGGGAAGAAAGGAAAGAAAGGTATCTTACTGCTCAGGAGTTTTATTGCTAGACTATGTGACCCAAGACAAATCAGTAGCTTCTTTTTTGATAGGGTACTATTCTCGGTCTTGTGAATGCACAAAGTCAATGAAGTTCATCAGCTCTTCGTAGAAAAAGTGCCACACACCTCCTTGCTAAGTGCCACTGTGGTCGCCTTTGAGGTATACTCCCTTGGGAAGCTGTGCACTGATGCCAGCTTCTAGTTCACACTTCAAAGCAATTTTGGAACTCTTTTTCTGGAATGGCCATTAAAGCGGCTGTTGTATGAGGGTCTTACAATTAAATTTGGTAACTTATCCTAGAAAAAGTGCTTTGAACATTGACAAAATATATTCATTTGTTTGGCACACAGAGTGAGTATGTGCTGCTTGCTAAGTATTCTCCACAGCAGATAGTCTGACAGACCACCACATGAATTTAACTGTCTATGTAACTAATTTGATCTATAGACATATGTATAGTGATTAAGCTGTCTGATCTGGTATACAGAGGGTGCCAAAAAATGTATACATATTTTTAGCGATGTTATCTACATGTTATCTTTCGTAGTTGAACTGCCATTACTGGTCAAGTGTAAACGAGGCATGCTACACACATCCATTTTACCTGAAGTTCATATACTTCCTGGGATTAATTAATTTTTACTTCCAACAAGATCTCCTAAAATGTGTACACATTTATTTGGTACCTCCAATATGGAAATACTTTCTTATCATTTCTTATCTAAAGTAAACCAAGTTCACTGTATGGAAAATTAACTTGAGAATTAAATCCATCAGTTTATTTGGATTCCTCTTTATATCTCACAGGGAGGTAATGTACCCTGCAATTAAGGCAAGTCAAGTAGACACCTGCTGCCTGTGAGGGTGTGTCTGACTATGGATTGTAAACACAGGCATGAGATGCTTGCGTCTTATAGTTTGGTATATGAGGAATGGGAACAGAATACACAGAAAACATCCCATAAATATCTTGGATCACTTCAGGATTGGAAAAAAGATATTGAAAGAAAGAGTGCTAAAAATTAGGTATCATATTCTCACAAAAGTGAAGATTATGTCTTCATTATAGTTTTCCTATTACCCCAGACATTTGGTTGTATTTTACATGTGAACGTTTCCTACATCAATACAGAATTTGCTTGTTGCTTTCCTGACAGCAAGGTATAATGAAAACATTGAACAAACCTCCAGTTAAATTATTTTTGTCTTTGACTAGGTTCACTACCTTATGGTTCTGTCTGCCAACTGGGCCTACGTGAAGGATGCCTGCCGGGTGCAGAAGTATGAGGATATCAAGTCGAAGGAGGAACAAGAACTTCACGATATCCACTCTACCCGTTCCAAAGAGCGGCTCAATGCTTACACATAAATGCGTCTTCCCATTCTTTCTACCATTAGAATGCATTGGTGTTTAACTAAGGGCCATCCAACCATTCAATCTTTGAAAAACAAAAATGAGAAGTGCTTCTCATCAAAGATCTGTCAGGTGACTCCTGAGTCATTGCCTGAATACAATTCTTTGTTGCTTAGCACTTGATCTCCTAATTTGTCAGATCAGTGTGATCAGATCTTCTCTACAAGCTCCTATCCAGCCTTTTCTTTGAAATTTCTCAAACTCAATTAATTGCTCTGTAAAATCAAAGATAATGAACATAGTCACAGGCCAACATTTGTTTGATTTTTTTTTTTCTTAACAACTTCCCATGTGTTATAGACATAACTATCTTTTGCATTATTTCTTAATGTTTTGAAAGGAAAATAGCTTTTTATACTTTTTAGTTGTGATTTTGGTAACTAGTTTAACTATAGATAACCTTCAAAGGGACCATTGTACATTATAAACAAAAGAAACAGACATAGATGGCACCATGACAACTCTTGTTGAAATGCGGAGATTTTGTCAATTACGATAGGCCCTGGTTAAATGGTTTCATCAATCTAAGGTGCAATTTCTAAATTTGTAAGAGTAGGTCAAAAAAAAAAAAAGTGCTTCTTATCTTCGTTAGCATTGTATTTTTTCTTGATGTACTTACAAGATATTTCTCTATGATTACTCATGTTTATGTTGTGAGCATGTAGAAAAAGTAATGCTAATGCATGGCATTTTAAAGACTGTGACACCAGACTTAACCTTTTCAAGTTTAGTACATAGAGACAATTTTAATGGAAATAACTACTATGGACTACTGGAGAATGATCTCTTGGTGATTTAAGCAGTGGCTGGATGGGAACTTTTAATATGCTAATGTGGAACATTAATTACCTTTATGAAGGTGGTATATTAAAAATAAGCACACTAATCCCCTCCCTCAGAAGTTGTTTTACCTACCTTAAAAGTTTTCATGGATTGCACCTCTGTAAACTACTCCTAAAATGTGTATGATATATTTGAAAAGGCTTTCCATTAATATAATAGCTTTGCTTGCAGCCTTCCAATCTATGTCCTTTCCCTGTAGTGTTTTCTCAAGTGTGGTCAGAGGCACCTCCTGCAGAATGTGTTGTTTGGAAGTGTAGTGATATTTTCGTGTTTTCCTTTTAAGTGAGTCATTTTAGCCAAATGTTCATTCAAATCCATTTATAAGAAGTACCTGTATCAAAGGAATAAAAAAAAAAAAAATCAGTATTATTGGACCAAATTTATTGTTTGTTTTAACCTTGACTATCTTCTTTTGATTATTTCTAATGCTACAAGAATGCTGTAAAGTATCTTTTAAAATGATGTAGACTGACAAGACATTTTTGTCAGTGAATAAAACTAGGTAATATCATACACTGATTTGATCATTGTGAATCCTTTCTCAGTGTAACTGCATTTCTAATAAAATTTATTGAGTGAAACAATCTTTGTACAATGACTAGTCATGTACCATCAGTAATTTTCCAAGTTCTTGTAGTACATGGGGTGGGGGATTATTAGCATTATCTGTGGCATGATTATGCATTCTGTAGTATTATTTAATTTGGGGTTCCTTTTGCTTCTTTTTTTTTTACACTTAGGTTATCTTACTGGTTCAACATTTTTATGATACATGCAGTATTACAGATATTTAGCAAAAGTATTAATGGGCTTCTTTAAATACTATATTGTAGTGTTTCAGTTCTGTGTCTTAATAGTATGTGATGATTTTTAGAACTGTCTTTTAAACTTATGTAATGATGTTGACACTTTTGGCTTTTGTTTCTGGCATTACAGTTTGTATTTTTACAAGAGTGCTTTGTAGCAGGCATTACAGTTAAATCTGTTTTGTACATAAACGTGCCAACAGCTTGATGGTAGCGTTTTTGAAATGTAGAGAAAAGTGCTTGCAAAATGTAATAAATACACTTGTGTACTTTGTGTACTTATTATTAGTTTCTGCAGTGTTTTTTTTTTCTTTGTTTTGTTATTCCTCTTTCCTGTGTGTGTGCATTCTTTTCAAATGGAATAGATGCCATCTCCTTAAGATTCTAATATAAGTTTAACTGACATCCCTTTCACAATTCAGTGAAAATTCTGTGCACAGACATGTAGTATAGAGACATCAAAGAATATGGGAGCAAGGTGAAGGAATAAGGACTTTGGGGGTTATTGTATTTAGAAAGTGAAAACTTTTTCTAACTTACTGTATTTTCTTGCCTGATTTCTATTGTTTTGAGTTTTCTTTAGTGCTTCACAAACTAACAGAGAAACAAAAAATCCTAATGCAATTCAGAAAGAAAAATGATTTCTTGGTTTGCTTTAAAACATCAAGGTGAGAGCAATAAAATGAAAATGCATATATGTATATGTTTTGTTTGTTTGGGATCTAATTTTTTCTTGTCAAATCAGAAGTGATGACAATTTAAAGATAATAAAATAGTTCTCAGTAACACTTTGATTTAATAAAGCCTAAGGAATCATATTAGTCTTTACTTATGTATTACAGTAAATGGCAAGATGAAAATTTCATCTTGTGAGTAATCTGAAAAAAAGTCTTAATTTTGTCTTCAAAACTTTTTTTAACAAAAAATTATTTTCTTGTTTTTTCTTTTCTTTTCTTTCTTTTTTCCTTTCTTTCTTTCTTTTTTTTCTTTTTTTGAAACAGAGTCTCACTATGTAACCCTTGATAGAGTGGCAGGGCATCACAGCTCACATCAGCCTCAAACTCTCGAGCTTAAGCAATTCTCTTGCCTCAGCCTCCCAAGTAGCTGGGACTACAGGTGCCCACCACAATGCCTGGCTATTTTGTTGTTGTTGATGTTGCAGTTGTCATTTTTGTTTAGCTGGCCTGGGCTGGGTTTGAAACCACCTGCCCAGGTTCAAAATTATTAAAAATTATTTGTCTAAAACTTATTCAGTGATAATGCTTATTCTTTCCAGTGTTCATTAAATTCTTACCATAGCAGTGAGGTAATAATTTTTGCTAATAAATGCAATAAACATAAAGAAAAATTTCATAATATTATTTGCTTTACAAAAAGCTGATTATTGTAAGACTAACACATTTATTGAAAACTGAAAAAGTCCATTCCTTTTTATACAAATATACATCTTATCTGTGGTGCAAATGATTTTGAAGGGGGCTTATTATAACATTAAGCCTAAGGAAATTACTGACTATGAGAATAAAATGTACGTAGACCAGCTTCAATTTGGGGGTACAATTAGGTTACTTCTTTATGTTAAAACTCATGGAGACAAGAGTTGAATGATGGTTACCAGAGGCTTGGAAAAAGTAGAAAAGAGGAAGGAATAAAGTGGGGATAGTTAATGGACGCAAACATGTAGCTGCTTAGAGAGAACAATATTTCTTAGCAAAACAAGGTAACTAAAGTCAATAAAACATTATACTTCACAAATAACTAAAAGAGGGGAATCATGTCTTTGAGAGAAAAAGCAACATCCCAGGTAAGAACTGGGTGTTCTTGGCATGGGAATGAAGCTTAACCAGGCAATAATGTTCTTGAATGAAACTTCCAAGGTTTGAAATAATTAGACTTTCCAAGCTGCCTAAATTTTCCATTCTGACTCATCTATTCAAGTTTCTGTTTTTTCCTCAATTTCAGATTAATGTGAAGGTACAAATAATTAGGTTTGATGCTTGTATTTGTTAGGTAAAGTCCCTATGTAGTTATGTGCCTCACTCGGGAGGTGTGCCATGTACCCTTACATTGTGCCCATTAAATGGGAGCACACTAATCCCCCTCCCCTCCCATCTCCTTCTCTTTCCTCCCACTCCCCCAACTTGGATTGAGTTTGTCTCTTATGTGGGCATGTATTAGATCATCTACTGGCTTCATATCAGTATTGAGTACATTGGATACTTGCTTTTTCGTTATTGGGATACTTTACTAAGAAGAAAGCGTTTCAACTCCATCCAGGTTAATACAAAAGTTGTAATGTCTCCATCTTCTGAAGACTTTTTCTTGTTGTTGCAACTGAAGACTTCTTCATAAAATCCTTCCCCAGGCTGTTATCATCAAGAGTTTTCCCAAACCTTCCTTTAGTATTTTTATCATTTCATTTCTTAGATTTAAATCATGTATTCATCTTGAGTCAATTTTTGTAAGTAGTGAAAGGTGCGGGTCCAGTCTTTTACATGTGCTTGCCCAGTACTCCCAGCACCATTTATTGAATAGACATTTTCCCCCCCAGTGTATGCATTTGTTTGGTTTATCAAAGATCAGATGGTGGGAGAGAGATTAAAGATGGCAGCTGAGTAACAGCTTCCCTGCAACTGGGCACGGCGAGTCTGGGAAGACAAGACTCCAGGCATCTCTGGCCAGTGGGATCTGCCTATGATCATCCCTTTGAGGATACAGGGAGCCAGCAAGGGACTTATGGACCCCAAGAGGAGGACGAAAACAGTGGAAAACTGGCAAGTGGTTGCATGTGTTTGATCAACCTAATCATGCCAGCAACCATAAGTACAAGCAACAGTGAGACTGCAAACCAGAAAGGCCTTACCTGTGAACTGTTTTGGTGTTCTTAGACTTGGCACTCAGTTGAGTGGGAGAGAGCTCTTGGGGAGAGCTTGAGCAGGAGTGTGGAAAATTTTGGGCATTGTCTGGGGTCCTAGACTGAGCCACTGAGCTGGGAGCAGGAAGCCATTGTGAAAGAACTGCCCCGGCAAGCTCCGCCCTCAGGGTCCCAGAGCAAAAATGGGGTGGGACAAAGTAACCTAGTGACTGAGCAGTCTAAAGGCAGGGACTGAGCTGCCTTACAGCCCTAATCCTTAGGGGCAGAGTGAGATGGTATTGGCACACCGGAGCCTTGGGCTGTTGCCCTGGGTAGAGTGCCGTGACATCACAGCTCATAGCAACCTCAAACTCCTGGGCTTGGCGCCGCCCAGACCTCCATAAGGTCTTTGCAGCGAACCCCCACCAGCGACATGCACCCATTGGGCCTCTGCATTCCCTGACCAGGAACTGCGAGAGCCACGCAACCCTGCATCCTCCCTCATATGTCCTCCCAGGCTCCACACTAGCCCATTCATCTGGCCAGGGACTCTGGTAGCTACGTGCCCTCTGAAGCCCCTCCTGCCTCTGTGTAGAGCCCTTCTCCTGGCCAGAGACTGCGGGAGCCTTGGGCTCTCTGTACCAAAGTCACTGGGCAACAGGCACTCCCAGAACCGTGCACACCACACTCAGCCCTGTAGCTGGATCCGGGTGTGTCACACACCAGAGATGCTTCCACAACCAGAACTCCTTAGCTAGAGCAGCCCCAGAGGAACTACAAAGAGTCACTCCCTACAAAGATTCAGCAACAATAGAGTGATTCCGCTGGGGTCTAATCTTGGAAAGACACCTTCGAACTCTGAGGATGGCGAGAGGCAATGGTGAAAAACAATCATGAGGTGAAATCAACAAAAACTCTGGCAATATAAATAATCAGAGTAGATCAACTCCCCCAAGGATCAATGGGGCAGAAACAGCACAAGAACCCATGCACAAACAAATAGCTGAGATGTCAGAAATTGAATTCAGGATCTGGATAGCAAGTAAGATTGAATTAGAATTCCAAAAGTTATCTCAAGAATTCAACGAATTCAAAGACCAAATGAGCAAAGATTTTGACACATTGAGACAAGAAGTTACATCCCTCAAAGATCTGAGAAACACAGTAGAATCCCTCAGCAACAGAATGGAGCAAGCAGAAGAAAGGATTTCTGACATTGAAGACAA
>CAUYPK010127740.1:0-10402 GCA_963574355.1 Loris lydekkerianus
ATATTTATTGCTAAAGAAAAACTGTAAACTAGCAACAACAACTTTAAAACTTTAAATAAAAGTGCAGAAAACCGTAGCTTAACAGGTAATCAAGCTAAATCACAAAGGTTAAAATCCTTCAAAACTGGATTCCTCCTCCTCATCATCTGTATGTCCAAACAGACGGCAGAAAACGACTGGAGACTCCGTGCATTTGATTAGGTGTGCGCGCACCGAATCAAATAACCTGTATGACCCAAGTATAAGCCGAGTTTGGGTTTTTCGGCACAAATTTTGTGCCGAAAAAACTTGGCTTATACTCGAGTATATACGGTAGATTGAATATCTCTCATTTGACATGCTTGGGACCAGAAGTTTCAGATTTCAGATTTCGAGGGATTTTAGAATATTTGCATCATACTTACTGGATGAACAACCCCAAATGCTCATTGAATTTCCGTTGAGCGTCGCCTTGGTGTTCAAAAAGTTTTAGATTTTGGAGTATTTCAGGTTTTCGGATTAGGGATACTCAGCCTAAATCTTGTGACTTTGTATTTGGCCAAAAATAGTAATCATCAGTGAGCCAGTGAGTGGTTTTCCTGTAGTGCTGGGGTGTTTTTGGCTTATGTGATGGGACATTGTAGGGATTCTGACTTATCTATATTCACCTAATAATGGTACAGACTTGAGAATTTATGAAGGAATGTGAAAATCGTAGTTCCTTACTATTTTCTCTAGGGGCTTCTTGGCTGTAGGTCTGAATTGTTGATGTGTGCCACATTTAACTTCTTGAAAAATAGTCAAGGAGATTTATTTCTGTTTTTAAAATGTTAGTATAATATAGATGGTTACTACTAAATTCTTTTCATACTATAGATTTGATTAGAAATTGTATGTAGTGTTTTTATTATGTGCACTAGATTTTTAGTTTTGGAGATTGAGAGACAAGTTCTAGCTCTGTTTGTGACTATGTGACCTTGGTCAAGTCACTTAATTTCTCTGTAATAACTACATCTAATCCTTGCAACAACTCTCTAAAGTAGGTACTGTTACTATTTTTGGTTCATGGATGAGAAAGAAAAGCATTAGGAGAGGTAAAGTGACTTGCCAAATGAATTGTGGAGCCAGGAATCAAATTCATGCTGGCTAGCTCCAGAGCCCTCCTGCCCTTCATCTGTAAAATAACAATAAAAGTGGTTATCTCCAAGAGTGGGCGGGCGCAGAGATTGAATGAGACCGTGTATGTGAAAGGGCTTTGTAAACTGCAAAAAAAGCAATGCAAGCAGAAAGTCCACGTCTTGTTACTAGTTCTAGCAGCAAGTGTGAGAGAAGACCATTGTTTCCCAACCTGATACGCCTCTACAGTGTGACTAGAAGTGACCATGTGAATTTCTTTTGATGCTCCTTTGTAACAGCAAGACTGGGAAGTTGCATCAGTCAGAGGAAAACTCCTGAGTCTCTCTGACTTGTGTTCTTTCTTAACTGTTAACCATATCGCATCTTAATCAGATGGGGAGCACTGAACATTTGCCAATGATATTATTAACTATTGGTTACCCCACCAGCAGAACAGATAGGCTTGGTTGTGGATTTCTTGTACCTCACTTTCTGGAATATCATTGTGACTTCCTTCATCAGGTACCAGGAGGACTTTAACCCGCTAGTGAGAGGATGTTCCTGCTACTGCTGTAAGAATCACACCCGTGCATATATCCACCATCTGCTTGTGACCAATGAGCTGCTGGCTGGGGTCCTGCTTATGATGCACAACTTTGAACACTATTTTGGATTTTTCCACTCTGTCCGAGAAGCACTAAAAAGTGACAAACTGGCACAGTTGAAAGAGCTTATCCACAGGCAAGTATCTTGAGACCTTGCAAATACAAGTCTGACTCTTCATGCTGAGCCTGTACTACTGTTAGAACATGGGACAAAATAAAGAAGAAATGCCCTTAGGTTTAATCATTTATGCTTGGGACTAAGGTCTGAAGAAATAAATAATGTATGTAGCAAACTGCCCACATGAGGGTGAAGAGATTTCTTCTGAAAACTTAAATGACCTGGATTAATCAAAGAGAATTGAACTATGACCTTTAATATTTCTAGGCTAACTCTTTTAGTTTATAGAGATTCATTTAATCAAAAACATAAACTTTAGATGTGAGTGAGTGGACAGCGTTGAAGTGGAGGGATGAGATTCTGAGGGGCCACTGAGTTGGAGTGAGGCTTCGGAGGAGATGAGTGAGCAGCATAGACCTCTGTGGACACAGGCTGTAGACTGGAGGAGGAATCTGGCTGACTTTGATCTTCATACTCAGGAGGCTCTTTTGGATACTTCTGCCTTCCAACCTGCCCTGGCCACACAGTCAATCAGAAATGGTTCTTGTGACTTAATTGGACTTGCATCTCCCTGGAATTTTGGGCTCAAACATTGCTCCTGTGATTGGTTGGCCCAGGTTACACTCTTTCATTTGGCCACATGGTCTGTTTATGACTTGTCTCTCTAGAGCCAAGGCAGTTGCCTGCTAGGAGCCAAAAGTTTGCCTGGCTTTCATTTGGAAGTACAAATCCACTGGGGTATGCCTTCCAGGCTTGTTCATAGTTTGACCACATAATAACTAGAGCTCCATCACTTGTGAAGATTCATTTGCAGTGTGTTCACTTGGATGGGCTCTGGCCTGGCAATTAGAGCAGGAGTTTCAGTCCTGCTCAGTGGTGACACCTGGGCTCATCACTTACGCTCTCCAGGCCTATTTCCTCCTGAATAAATGGGAACAGGCATGACGGATAGGACTAAATGAACTTCCAATATTCTGTCTAGCTCTAAAATTTGAGGAAGAAAAACTTTTAGATAAAGTTATAGCCTTACTTGTTGTCCTTGCTTATTAATCATTATTGGTCTGATAAAAGAAAGGCCACAGTGTTGGAGATAGACAACAGTAAAGATATTTGAGAGCCTAAAAAGAGGTTTGTCCTATGGATTTTAAAGTGGTTGGTGAACTGGCATCAGCAGGTCCTGAGGCTGGTGATGGGGGTTCTTCCTAAGTCATTTTTGTATTTTTCAGGTTTTCAATAAGGAATACACATACATGCACATGTACACATATAGTTTTTATAAGAACAACAATAGCAAAACCAAAATGATGCACCTTTTTTGGTTGGGGTAAGAAATTATTTTATATCCTTATATTTTGCTGTTTTTTCAAAATTTAGTGGGCATTACTAAACGTCGTTTCTAATTATTATATGACTACTGTTTGTTTTATGTGTTGGGAGCCCCTCTGTACAATTTTCTTTCTAATAGTATAGGAATATCCATAAATTTCAAAAATTCATGAATATTTCTAAAACTTCTCCTATATGAATGGCAAAGGGTACTTATGGAAAACGGTTTCTGTTCTCCAGGATCTGATTGTTGTGAAATTTGTTGGATTGGACTTATTCATATTTTCATGTTTCTGTTTACTACCACCCCCATTGTTAGAGGAGTATTGGTAAATATCCCAGAATCCATGTAATATTTATGAGTTTTATTTATGTTCAAAACACTGAAAATTGTGTCCAATATTGTTCAGTTTCCTGGGTCTTATTAGCACATTTGAAAAAAATGTTCCTTTTCTTTAATGTAGTAAATCTATGAAAGGCAATAGCCAATAAAACATCTTTTATTAACATTTACTGTGTTTTGCTCTGTAAGTCATAGTGGGTCTATCAAACAAATATTAAATTTCCATGGTACCAGAAATGTTATAGAGATTTTAGTAGAAAAAAATTTTTCTGTATTTATTTCTTCTATATTCATTGTTCTAAGAGCATTTGCACTACATGCAGAATCCAAAAAGGAGATGTTATTCAAAGATACACATTATGAAGAGTTCCTTACCTGTTTCTTTATAATTAGGGACACTAAGGCTAACTTAGTACATAAAAAAAATAATAATAACCACAATCGATGGAGCATTTTTAATGTGCTGCGCACCTTAGTAAGTGATTTCCATACTTAATCTCATTGACCCTTAGACTCCTCAGAGCACGGCTATGAGGTATTAGTATTATTATTCCTATGTTGACAACAACCGAGTTCCTGAGGGGTTCACTTGCCTGTCTCAGGGCCTACCATAAATTTTAGGAAGGTTGAGTAGTTTGCCTAAGGGCCTTTCACTACTCAGCTCCCAGATTCACTTCAAATTCCATCTGACTAATATGAGACAGTTAACCATTGCACTAAATAGATACACTTATTTTGACTTGTTCCTGAGTTGAAGGGACTGAATATAGGGGCCTTCTGGCCTTGGGGTTTTGGGTGCTTTGGGAGCTTTGCTGCAACTCAGCCCTGACTCCACCTCTCCCAATAGGGAATAGCTGGCACCTATAGGGTTATCTATAACATTCCTTGTCCTCACATCCTCTTCCCTCCCAATGGGAGACTAACCACACCCTCAGTAGTGCTGAAAAGGTTTGGGGGCTGTGATTATTTCAAGGGGACCCAGGTGATCAATAGGAGTCTGAGATTTCCTATGTATCTTGGGGGAGGAATAGTCTGTTATTCCCTGGAATAAAGTAAAGGGAAAATATTCTTTTAAAACATTTTTTAAACCAAATATTAGTGTAATTAAAATATTTTAATGAAAATTTCAAAGACCATCAAAAGGTCAAGGCCAGGGAGTGAAGCTGAAGCAGATATCTTATCCAGGGTGTTTCTTCTGTAAAGGCAGCTTGGAGCTCACTGAGAAACCACAGAGTTAAGTGATTATAGTCTTCCGTCTTGATTAGGAACAGGCTGCTCTGTGCAGTTTGATTAGTCTTGCTTGTAACCACGGGATTACAGCTTATTAAAACTGACAGTGCTGTGTAGGGCAGGGAGCCTGGAAGGTCAGACATACTTGCTGAGCCAGGCACCAGCAAGCTCTGCCTTTACCTAAAGGTTTGGTATAATTGGCATTCGTTTTCATATTCCTTTTAATTCCCTCACTCTTTTTCCAACCTTCATGTCTCTTCCTCATTTTACACCTTTCATTTCTTTCTCATGAGATACCCTGATTTGTGAGCACAAAACTCCATAACAGCGGGCAGAGAAGAATGAGGCAAGCCCAGTGTAAGCAGTGTGAATTCACATAATCACACATTCTTAGAGTTCACAAAAATCCCAGTTTATGCCTGTGGTTCAGATGTAATTACTAACAGCCCTCTCCCCTTTTATTCTCAAAAGTGCCCTAGTTTGCACAAGTTACGTGGGCGCCCTAAGGTGAATGGTAGAGATGACCAAACTAGAGAACAGGTGCCTTAGCTAAGCAGGGCAGCTGCTACCCACATCTAGCTAATTGCTTCTGTGGGTCCAGGGCTGCCATATATTTTAGCCTTTCAAGAGAAGCCAGAAATCTGGTTTTCAGGTGAAATTTCACAAGTTTTAAAGGCTGGACCAATTTTTTGAAAATATTCTGCTAACCCAACAAAACTTAGTTTGCAACTTCTGGCTTAGAATCTGGAAGGAAGGCTTTGGCATCTTTAGCATTAAAATTTTCTCACTGACTGATAAAAATAAACAGAAAATGTACCTGTAGTTTCTAGTCCTGCAGCTATTTACAGATTCCCACATTAAGAGAAACCATGTTGTCCCACTTCCATTGCATGATCCTCAGATAAAATCCTGGAATCACTCTAAATCTGCCGAAAGTGAGGTTATGCATCATCTTCTCAATCTTCTATTTTATGGATAAGAAATTTTAGGCCTGGAGAAGAAAGTAGCCATCACTTGCATCTTTCCTCTTTAAGGAATGTCTAGGTTCACGATGCCATAACACAATATCATAGACTGGGTTTCTTAATAAACAAAAAGAAATTAGGCCAGGTACTGTGGCTTATGCCCATAATCCTAGCACTTTGGAAGGCTGGGGTGGGGGATGGGGGGATTGATCGAGGCCAAGAGCTCAAGACCAGCCTGAGCAAGAGCAAGACCTATCTCTATAAGACAGAAAAATTAGCTGGGTGTTGTGGTGCCTGCCTATATTCCCAGCTATTTAGGAGATTGAAGCAGGAGAATTTTTTTTTTCTTTTTGAGATAGAGCCTCAAGCTGTTGCCCTGGGTAGAGTGCCGCGGCATCACAGCTCACAGCAGCCTCCAACTCCTGGGCTCAAGCGATTCTCCTGCCTCAGCCTCCCAAGTAGCTGGGACTACAGGTGCCTGCCACAACGCCTGGCTATTTTTTGGTTGCAGCCATCATTGTTGTTTGGTGGGCCCGGGCTGGATTCGAATCTGCCAGCTCAGGTGTATGTGGCTGGCATCTTAGCCGCTTGAGCCACAGGCGCCAAGCCCAGGAGAGTTTCTTGAGCCCAGAAGTTTGAAGTTGTTGTGAGCTATAATGACACCACTGAACCCTAAGCTGGATGGCAGAGTATGAACTTGTCTCAAAATTTAAAAAAAAAAAAAGGAAGAAATTTCTCACAATTTGGAGGATACAAGTCTGAGATCAGGGTGCCAGGACCGCCAGGTTCTAGGAAGCTCTTCCCAGATATTGACTACTTCCTTCTTTTTCTATCTTCACATGGTGGACAGAGGGCTAGAACGCTCTCTGGGATTGCTTTTATAAGGGCACTTATCCCATTCTTGAGGACTCTACCTTCATGTCCTAAGTTAACCTCCCAAAGGCCCCACCTCTAAATACCATCACATTGGGGATTCGGATTTCAACAAGCACACTTTGGGGGAACATAAACATTTGGTCTGTAACGAGGAGTTCAAATGTGCCTCATTCCTTTCTAGCTACCACTTTGGCTGGCCTACATCTCATCCCTATTTTCTGCTGGGCTTGTGCCCTTCCAGGGTCAGCATCAATTTCCCAGTACTCACTTTCCAATGATGCTTTCTGGCCTCACAAAACCAGCTGGACATGAGGGCTCCTATCACACCTTCCAGCATTAATAGCAACAGTCCTGGCTAACATAGTGAAATCTCAATTACTGTTTGTCAAGTGAACGAGTATTTTCAGGGTAGCTAAAGCATTACCTTCAGATTTTAGCCAGCTAAGAGCTGTTGAGAAGTGACTTACACAGCAGTACGTGATAGGACCTATGCTGAATGTCTTGTCAGTGGTGGTTTTATCTCACTTTGTGCTAGGCAAGCTCCCAGTGTCCTGACACTTCGTTTTATTTTTTCATTCTTCTGTTACTCGTTCTACTTTCTACCATTATCTTTTAGGGCTGGCCTCAAAGCAATTTCCCCTGCTCTGACAAGAGGAACTCAGGGTGAACTTTTCTTTTGTTCTCATTCCTCACAATCCACTTGGAGACCAGGCCAAAGTTGCCAAGAAGTTCAAACAGCCCTGTGCTTCCCCCACCATGAATCAGAGAGATTAGCGTCCTCTCTGCACACTTTTCCTAATGTTCCCCTTTCTCCCTGAACCACTCTCCCCTGCTGTCTGCTCCTTTGTCTGCAAAACACATTTTCTCTTATTATCACCTTGTTCCCTGCCTGCTTTGGATGGCTTCAGCTTGTCTCTTAACAAAACCAAGATCTTGCTATCAATGGTCTTCTTGTTCGTGACAGCTTAGAGTCACTTTATTTAGTCCTTTTCCCCCTCCCCTCTCAAACCACATCATCCCTGCTTCAAACAAAAGTGGTATAACCTTTTCATAACCACTGCTTTGTAGTTGCTTTCAAAAAATGCACAAGAGGGAGGAAGAGATTAAAGTAAGGGGAGAAAAACTGAAAGGAGAGGGGGTAAGGGATGCTCCAATAATTGAGAAACAGGGCAAGCATCTTCAGGCCTCTTCTTTTTTGGAAGAAATTTAGGCAAGATTATTAGCCCATAAGACTGAACCTCGCAAGCTCTGTTGTATTGTAAAGTTTTCCTGTAATTTTCATGGAGGGATGGGAAAATGGCCTCCCCTCTGAGGATCTGTTTTCCTTCCAAAGCTTTAAAATATTGTCTTACAATTGTTGGTTGTAAATCCTTCGTCGAATCCAATTATGTAGTAGATACCAGTTTTTCGCATCCCTCCCCCAAAGCTAAAATATTTACTCACATTTTCCATTTCCTACTCATTTAGTTTTTACTTTAACACACTTAACCTTTCCATCACAATTCTATTTATTGTTCTCCATAATGCTAGCTAAAGAAAACACAGACTATGGGGATTTATTCAGTTCCCACATAGTAATTACTCATCAAAAGGGAAAAGGAGAGAGTGATAGTATGTTCATGTTTTCTTTTTTAGACCCTCCTATTTCATGGGGTTTTTGTTTTTGTTTTTCTTTTTTTGGTAAAACATCCCTTCCAGTCGTGTTGAACATTCAGCTATTACTGTATCTCCAACATGTCAAAAACCAAATTTACTGTCTATCTTCCTTTAGTAAGACTGTTTCTCCACTTGAACTCCATTGCCTATGTCAGTGGCACCTGTCTTCCAGCCAAATCCATCTGGAAAACTTGTTCCTCAAATGAAAGATGTAATACATGGAAATAAAGGATGGTTGTAAGATATTTGGGGGAGAATCAACAGGACTTGGTGGTTGGCTTGGGGGAAGCAGTCGAGGCCTAAGTCAAAGAAGATTACCACCTATCCTGCCCTCATCCCTGCTTATCCTTCCCAACTGCACTCTCTACCTCTTGAACTTCTATCATTCACTCCTCCTAGGCTAAACATTCATGGATATTATCTTCACTGGGATATTCCCTACTAAATACCTTCCGTGGCTCCCCAATACCCTCCAGACCAAGGTTAAGCGGCAGCCTGAATTTCTAAGCCTGCTATCATCTGACCCCATCCAACTGCCATGGGCTTTTCCTCTTTTTCCAAATGGTCATATTTTAATCCTACCCTTTCTCCAAGGTCCTGCTCAAGAACCTTTCTTCCATAAAAACTTGAAAAGGTTTCAAAGTTGGAAGAGTAGGGCTTCTTTTGGTTCCGGCTTCCTCATCCATGAAGGCATCAACAAGTGCTCCAGACACTTGGTTTCCTCGGAGCCTGATTCTGTGAGCCTCATCTTCCAACCAGACTATCAGCTCTGTAAGGGAAAGACAATTCCTGAATATTCGTCCAGCTTGGAATGTATTTGTCCTCGGGGGAATGCGTAACTAATTTTCTGGCCACATGCCTAGAGTATGCCCTCTGCCTCTCCGTTTTATTTAACACATCGCTTGTCCCATTTTTCTTTTCATTATCACTTGCTGAATATTCTGCTCATTAGTACCATGCGCTAACAGATTGCGCTACTGGAGCACTACTTGCTCAATATTCTGTACTTCGGCATATTACCTTCTTTATTGCTCAAGGCCACCCTCTGAGGTCGATATTATCTTCTCCAATTTATAGAGGGGAAACTAGGCTTAGAGAGGTTGAGTTGCTCAAGGATACAAAGCAGGGTATGCAGCATTTGAACTCAGTACTCTGACCGAGAAGATCAGGATTTTCCCATCTCACTCCCTGACTTCCCTAAATTGTGTTTTGTTATACAGAGCATCTGCTGCCCTTCACAAGCAGAGGCCAGAAGTAGGTGGAAGCCTATGCCACGCTGAACTTCTTTGTGTGATCACCTCTCCTGGTTGCCCTCTGGGCTATCCCCATAATTACTCCCTGGTGCTGTGGGACTGGTAGGTAGGGAGAACTTAATACTCTTCCTTTTTTCCTTTCTGGCTACAGAAATCTGCACTGCATTTTAATGATGAGAGGGCAGAGGAGTGACCCAGAGATGATAATTTTGTTTTGGTCAAAGGCTCATACATTTACATATAAATGAAAAGCAAAGGGACATTTAAATTGTAGAAAGGGGGGGAAAAATAGCTTAGTCTTTCTCCTTGTCAGAAAAAGGCTTCACTGGTGACACACAGAATATGATTTTAGAGCCAGAAACAATGTTACAGATCATCTACCCAGCGCCCGCATTTTATAGAGGCAGAACCCAGGCCCAGACAGTGTGGCTGATGCCAGGTCTGACAGGAAATGAGAAGTAAGTCTGGAATGAGAGTCTAGGTTTCCTTCTTCAGCTCCAGCCCTCCTCTACATCCTTACTTCTTGTTCTGCCTCAGTGTAGTCTCAGCCCCCTAAAATGGCTCCTACTTTACACATTAGGTGCTGTAGAGACTTTTTTATATTTTTAGTTTGGGGGAAGGGGTCAAGGTCTTGCTCTTTTGTCAGGCTAGAGGGCAGTGGCATTATTGTAGCTCACTGCAACCTCAAACTCCTGGGCTCAAGCAATCCTCCTGCCTCAGCCTCCCCAATAGCTGGGACTATGGGTGCACATCACCATGCCTGGATAATTTTTTAATTTTTATTAGGTCATTTGAAAAGTTTTGTCCGTTTTTATGAGTCTACTTTAAACTGTAATATCTCAGTGAATATTTATTCAATTTAATCGAAATAAGCACCATTTGAATCAGTGCACTTTTGCCAACGTAACACAAGTCGATTAATTCCGTCGGCATAA
>CAUYPK010127741.1:0-10070 GCA_963574355.1 Loris lydekkerianus
TAACCTACTGATTCCTCAATTATTGTAATTGTTTTGGGTATATATTTTTTATTTTTGAAATTTACCAGTGGCTGCTGCATTTTCCACCTCGGCTTATACTCAAGTCACTAAGTTTTCCCAGTTTTTAGGGTAAAATTAAGGAGGTCGGCTTATACTTGGGTTGGCTTATACTAGAGTATATACGGTAATACAGAGTTTCCCTTCACTCTTTACCCAGTTTCCCCCCAAAGTTAACATCAGCACTATTCACCAGGAAATTAACATTGATACAATCAAGACATAGAACATGTCCATCACTCATGTTACCCTTTTATAGCCACACCCACTTTCCTCCCACTTCCAACCCTTTCCTTAACCACTGGCAACCACTTAACTTTTTAATTTTGTCATTTCAAGAATGTTACAGAATTATACATTGTATGTATTCCTATTATACACTATGTATATTCCTATTGCTGCTGGAACAAATTAGCACAATTTAGTGGGGTTTTTAAAAATTTATTTTAATTTTAATTTATTTTATTTTTTGCAATTTTTGGCCAGGGCTGGGTTTGAACCTGCTACCTCCAGAATATGGGACTGGCGCCCTAATCACGGAGCCACAGGCACCACCCAATTTAGTGGTTTTAAATAACACAAATTGGGCAGCGCCTATGGCTCAAAGGAGGAGGCCACTGGCCCCATATACTGGACATGGAGGGTTCAAACCCAGCCCTGGCCAAAAACTGCAAAAATAAATAAATAAATAAATAAATAAATAAATAAAATAAAAAATAAGCAATACAAATTTATTATATACATTCTATGTAATTATAGAATTACATATATAGTATAGAACCGTTTGGGATTAGTTTTTCACATTTAGCATAATTCTCTGGAGATTCATCCAGTTGCTCACGTATCAACAGTTTGTTTCTGTTTGTTCTAGTGTATTCCTAAGTAGTATTCCATTGTATAGATACCACAGATTTAAACATTCACCCAATGAATGTCGTTTTCAGCATGGGGCTATTATGAATAAGGCTGCTATAAACATTCATCCACATGGTTTTGTATAAACTTTTGTTTTGTATAAACAAAAGTCTTTAACTATTTGGGATAAATGCCTAGGAGTGAAATTGCTAGGTCACATAGTAGTTGCAATTCAGTTTTATAAGAAATTGCCAACCTGTTTTCCAGAGCGGCTATACCATTTTACATTCTCACCAGCAGTGCATAACTGGTTCAGTTTCTCTATATCTTTACCAGAATTTGGTGATATAACTATTTTTTATTTTAACCATCCTGACAGGTGTATAGTGGTATCTTATTGTAATTTTCGCTTTCCTAATGGTGAATGATGTTAAACATCTTTTCATGTACTTATTTACCATCTGTATAAACTATTTGGTGAAGTGGCCATAACTTTTGCTAATTTTTGAATTGTTTCTCAACTGTTGAGTTTTGAGAATTCTTTATATATCCTAGATATTAACTAGGTCTTTGTCAGATAACTGGTTTGCAAATATTTCTCCTACTCTGTAGCTTGTTTTTTCATACATTTCACAGGGTCTTTCACAGAGCACAAGTTGTAAATTTTCATAACGCTCAGTTTCATTTTTCATTTTATGGATCATGCTTTTAGTGTCAAGTCTAAAACCTCTTTGCCTAGCCTTAGATCCTGAAGATTTTCTCCTATTTTTTTTTTTCTAAAAGCCATGTAGGTTTATATTTTAAATTTGTCTGTAATCTATTTTGAGTTAACTCTTACATGAGGTGTAATACTTGAGTTG
Organism: Loris lydekkerianus; assembly: GCA_963574355.1. Lineage (NCBI taxonomy): Eukaryota > Metazoa > Chordata > Mammalia > Primates > Lorisidae > Loris > Loris lydekkerianus. Next base: position 1,773 of record CAUYPK010127741.1, read on the forward strand.
AGATGCATTTTTTTGAATGTCTAGTTACTCCAGCACCATTTATTGAAAATGCTATATTTGTTCCATTGAATTGCTTTTGCACCTTTGCCAAAAGTCAATTAGGCATACTTTGGGGTCCCCTGTTCTCTTCTACTGTGTCTATCTCTCCATGTATACCATACAGTCTTCATTCCCATAGTCTCATAAGCTAAATAATATCTCCTCACAGATGTCCATATCCTAAATGTGAATGTTACCTTACATGGTAAAAGGAACTTGCGGATGTGATTAAACTAGGAATCTTGAGATGAAAGCATCATCCTGGATTATCCAGGTAGCCTAATGTAATCACAAGGAAGGCAAGATGATCAGAGTTAGGGAGAGGAGAGTTGTTTTTTTTTTTTTTAAGACAGAGTCTCACTTTGTCACCCTTGGTAGAGTGCTGTGGCGTTACAGCTCACAGCAACCTCCAGCTCTTGGGCTTAGGCCATTCTCTCGCCTCAGCCTTCTGAGTAGCTAGGACTACAGGTGCCCACCACAATGCCTGGCTATTTTTTGGTTGCAGTTTGGCTGGGGACCAGGTTCAAACCCGCCACCCTCGGTATATGGGCTGGCGCCCTACTCAGTGAGCCACAGGCACCACTCAGGGAGAGGAGATTTGATGATGGAAGCAGAGGTAGAGAATGATGCCATTGTGAGGAAGGAGTCATAATCCAAGGAATGCAGATGGCCATTAGAAGATAGAAAAAGTAAGGAAACAGTTTCTTTCCAAGAACCTCAAAAAGGAGCACAGCCTTGTCAACACCCTGACTTTAGCCCACTGCAATTGACTTAAGATTTCTGACCTCCAGAACTGTTAGATAATAAATGTATGTTGTTTAAAACCACTCATTTGTGCTAATTTACTCCAAGAGCAACAGGAAACGAATATGTGTAGCCTATTTAATAAGTCATGAAATTTGGTAGAGTGATTCTTTTTTTTTTTTAAAGAAAAGCAGAATTGTTCCTTCTCATTTTCTCTCCTTCATGAGAGAGAACCACATCCAACTCTCTTTGGAAGTGCTCTAAACTTTCTCTTTGTTCTTCCCAAATAAAATCTGTCTGTTACCCAGAAACTTGTGCAGGTCACTTTTGCTTTCTATTTACACTGCCTATGTCACTCCAGTTTTATTTTCAGTTTCCACCCCCTTTGCTTTCAGTTACCACTGTGCCTCAGTTAAACTTTCTAACTCAGCTGAGTAATGAAACCAGGTCAACTAGGTACGGGGAATCAGAACTTCTGTCACCCAGCATCTTTTCTGACACCTGGGAATAAAAACTTTAGCCTTTTTCCTGCTACAAAAGCCCCAGGAAAAGACCATCCAGAAGACTCCTCCATTCCCACATTCTACATCAGATCTCAGAAATAGAGAAGTTTCAAAAAGGAGAAGGCAAGGATTCGTGCCCTGTAGCTCAGCGGGTAGGGTGCCAGCCACATACACTGGAGCTGGCGGGTTTAAATCCAGCCCAGGCCTGCCAAAAACAAAGACAACTGCAACCAAAAGTAGCTAGGTATACTGGCGGGCACCTGTAGTCCCAGCTACTCGGGAGGCTGAGGCAAGAGAATCACTTAAGCCTAAGAGTTTGAAATTGCTGTGAGCTGTGATGCCACAGCACTCTACCGAGGGTGACAAAGTGAGACTGTCTCAAAAAAAAAAAGGAGAAGGCAAGGATGATGCTAACTATTTTGATGTGGTGATTAATAAGAATATGAAGCTGGGACAGAACGTGTTAATTGCTGTAAAACAGTTCCCTAAGTTCAACTTTGTGGGAAAACTTTTGGGTCCATGTGACAATTCTCTGAAGCAGTCACAAGAAGAAACTTCGACAAAAATCTCCATGTTCTCATTGAAGTGCTTGTTCCACCTGTGGAAGCTATGCCCACATGGGACATGCTTTGGAAGAAATAAAAAAGTTCCTCATCCCTGGATATAATGATAAGGTTAGGCAAGTACAGCTTCAAGAATTAACATATTTAAATGGTAGTCCAGAAAATGCAGATGTTCATCTTGCATACAAGAGAGTATACCAACCTCAACACTAACCAAGAAAAGGGAAGAGTCATAGCCTGGGCAGTTGGAATTGGTTTCCCTTGTGTGACACCAACTCTCTGTGGAGTCCTATCCACCAGAAGGCCAGTGAGTTGGGGAAGAGGACTTCTTACTCCCAGAGCAAGAGAAGTTCCCCCAAATGGGTACAGACCTCCACCACCACCCCTAAAACAAGAGACTTATGGAGAATATGAGTATGATGATAGATATGGCACTGCTTATGATGAACAGTTATGATTCCTGTGATAACAGCTATAGCACTCCAGCCCAAAGTGGTGCTGATTACTATGATTATGGACACAGACTCAATGAGGAGACCTATGATTCCTACGGGCAAGAGGAGTGGACTAACTCCAGACACAGGCACCTTCAGCGAGATCAGCAAAGGACATCTGCAGAGCCAGCCATATGGCAGATACTGATACTGATTGTAATGTATGATGTTATAAAATAGCCAATCTCCACCAGTTCTGTATACTGTTCAAAGGAAATTTTTTCTATGACTAATCCCTTTTTAAATAAATCAAAATGCTTGGGCGGTGCCTGTGGCTCAGTGGGTAGGGCGCCGGCCCATATACCAAGGGTGGCGGGTTCAAACCCAGCCCTGGCCAAACTGCAACGAAAAAATAGCTGGGCGTTGTGGCTGGCACCTGTTGTCCCAGCTACTCGGGAGGCTGAGGCAAAAGAATCACCTAAGCCCAGGAGGTTGCTGTGAGGTGTGTGACGCCATGGCACTCTATCGAGGGTGATAAAGTGAGACGCGGCCCTACAAAAACAAACAACAACAACAACAAAAACCTTAAATAAAAACAAAATAAATCAAAATGCTTAAAATAGGAACAAAAAAAAAAAGAAAAGCAGAATGATCACAAGCTAAAAAGGACTAAAGCAGGACTAGAGTAACAAATGTGATTTCTTTCATTTTATTATTTTTTGCAAAATTATTTTATATATTCTAGTTTGCCTTTCCACACAAATTTTTTGTTTATATCAATCTGCGGTATATCTATACAATGGAATACTACTTAGGAATACACTAGAACAAACAGAAACAAAATGTTGATACTTGAGCAACTGGATGAATCTCCAGAGAATTATGCTAAATGTGAAAAACTAATCCCAAACGGTTCTATACTATATATGTAATTCTATAATTGCATAGAATGCATATAATAAATTTATGTTGTTTAAAACCACTAAATTGTGCTCATTTATTCCAGCAGCAATAGGAATATGTACATTTAGGACTGCTATTCTTGGTGGGCTAGTCCTATTATCATTGTATAATGTTCCTCTGTATCTCTCATCATTGTCTTTGCTCTGAAGTCTACTTTGTCTGATGTTAAACACATTAACTGCCACATGTGTTATGAACTATTTTTCAGGTTTTCACATTACTTTTTACATTACCAACTTTTCAGTTTTTATATTACTTTTTACTGGTGTATATTTTAGGATCATTTTCTTTTCAAAGTTTTTATTCTATTTTCATAGTGTAACATTGTGGCCCCAAGGAAAAAATTTATTTTTGTGTGTGTGGCTGGCAGTCAGTGTGTTAATTTGGGAACTCTTGCTTCCTTTAATTAATATTTACAGGATATAAGTTTTATTATCTTTTTATTTTCAGGCTTGAACATATTTGAGGGCACTTGAGTGCCTTTTTTTTTTTTTTTTTTTTTTTCTTGAAACGGAGTCTCACTTTGTTGCCCTGGGTAGAGTGCTGTAGCATCATAGCTCACAGCAACCTCATATTCTTGGGCTCAAGTGATCCTCTTGCCTCAGGCTCCGCAGTAGCTAGGGCTATAGGTGCCTGCCACAACACCTGGCTATTTTTAGAGATGGGGGTCTCGCTTTTGCTCAGGCTGGTCTCGAATTCCTGAGCTTAAGCCATCCACCCACCTTAGCTTCTCAGAGTGCTAGGGTTGAGTGCTGTTAGACACATATTTTTTATTTATTTATTTATTTATTTATTTATTATGCAGTTTTTAGCCGGGGCTGGGTTTGAACCTGCCACCTCCTGCATAGAGGGTGGGCGCCATACTCCGTTGAGCCACAGGCACTGCCCTAGACACGTATTTTTTAATCTACTCTGCCAATCTATGTCTTTGAATTATTATATTGTAGTTAGATTCTTTAAATTTAATGTAATTATTGATGTTAGGATTTCAGTATGCTATTTAATTTTTTTGTTGTTATCTTTGTTTATCATACCTTTTCTTTTCCTATCTTCCTGTGGGCTACTTGAATATTTTTCAGAACTGCATTTCTATTTATTTACAATGTTTTGTGGTATATCTCTTCGTATATATATGTTAGTGGTTGGTCTTGGGCTCACTTCAGATATATTTAACTTACCATGGTCTCATTGGTGTTGTTATTTTACCAGTCTGGGTGAAGTATAAAAACTTTACTTCCTTTAATGTTTTTTTGACCTTCCCTGTTTATGATATAATTGTTTTATATATTTTATCTCCATACCTTTAAAATCACATCAGTGTAATAATTTTTGTATCAACTGTCAGATATAATTTAGAAAGCTCAGGAGAAAGAAAGGTTTTTGTATTTAGCCATATTATTTTTGTTTACTGGGCTCTTTCTTCCTTCCTAATACTCCAAGCTTCCTTCTTTTATCATTTCCTTTTTGTTTAGAGAAGATGTGTCAGCCATTCTTTTAGTGTATGTGTGCTATCAGCAAATTCTCTTACCTTAGTTTCCCCACATCTGGAAATGTCTCGATCCCCCTTCATTTCTGGAAGTTGCTTTTTCTGGGTATAGGATTCTGAATTGATAGTTCTTTTCTTTCAAAGCTTGAAAAATAGTAATTAAAGAAACCCTTGATAAATCCTGTGCCAGATCATTCTTACATCCTTTTCATCTTAGCGCTGGTGTCTGTTCATTATCTTTTTTCCTTTAGTTTTCTCATGGCCTCCATGGTTTCTGATAGGAAGTCAACTGTCATTTGAATTGTTTTTTCTCATGAGGTTGTCATTTTTCTTTGTCTGGTTTCAAGATTTTTGTTTTGTTTTTAGTTTTCCGAAATTTAATTATGAGCTGGGAGTGGTGGCTCACACCTGTAATCCTAACACTTTGGGAGGCTAAAATGGGTGGATTGCTTGAAGTCAGGGGTCAAGACCAGCCTCAGCAAGATTAAGACCCCATCTCTACTAAAATAGAATTGTGGGGCAGCACCCACAGCTCAGTGGGTAGGGCACTGGCCACATACACAGAGGGTGGTGGTTCAAATCCGGCCTGAGCCAGCTAAAATGACGATAACTGCAAAGAAAAAAAAAAGCTGGTGTTGTGGCGGGCACGTGTAGAGGTTGCTGTGAACTGTGATGCCATGGCACTCTACCAAGGGCAACAAAGTGAGACTCTGTCTCAAAATAAATAAATAAACAATAAATAAAAATAGAATTGTGGTAGGTGCTTGTAGTCCCAGCTACTTGGGAGGCTGGGGCAAGAGTATCTCTTGAGCCCAAGACTCTTGAGCCCAAGAGTTTGAGGTTACTGTGAGCTATGATGCCATAGCACTCTACCCAAGGCAACAGAGTGAGACTCCATCTCAAAAAAAAAAAGAAAGAAAGGAAGGAAGAAATTTAATTCTGATGTATCTTTATGTGGATTTCATTTTCATTTATCTAATCTGAGATTTTTTGTTTAGCTTCTTGAGTTTGATCTGTAGTTTAGTGTCTCTTACCAAATTTGGGGAGTTTTCATATTTCTTTGAGTAGCCTTGCCCAATTTCTCTCCTATGTTTGAGACTGATGACATAATGTTATATCTTCTATAGAGGTCCATGGGTTCTTGAGATTTTGTTCTTTTTCTTTTCAGTATATTTTTTTCTTTTGTTCAGATTGGGTAAAAATTTTTGTTCTATCTTACAATTAACAAATTCTTTTCTTTCTTTCTTTTTTTTTTTTTTTTTTTTTAGACAGCCACAACCTGTCCCCCTGGGTAGAGTACCATAGCATCACAGCTCACAGAAACCTCCAACTCCTGAGTTTAAGCGATTCTCTTGCCTTGGCCTCCCAAGTAGCTGGGACTACAGGCGCCCGCCACAACGTCCGGCTATTTTTTGGTTGTAATTGTCATTGTTGTTGGGCAGGCCCAGGCTGGATTCGAATTCACTAGCTCTGGTGTATGTGGCTGGTGCCTTAGCCACTTGAACTACAGGTGCCAAGCCAACAAATTCTTTTCTGTGTCTTCTCCACTGTGCTGTTGAACCCTCCCACTCAGATTCTTTTTTTTTTTTTTTTTGAGACAGAGCCTCAAGCTGTCGCCTTGGGGCCTTGGGTAGAGTGCTGTGACATCACAGCTCACAGCAATCTCCAACTCCTAGGCTCAAGCAATTTTCCTGCCTCCACCTTCCAAGTAGGTGGGACTACAGGCACCTGCCATGATGCCTGACTATTGTTTGGTTGCAGCCGTCATTTTTGTTTGGTGGGCCCAGCCTGGATTCGAACCTGTCAGCTCAGGTGTATGTAGCTGGTACCTTAGCTGCTTGAGCCACAGATGCTGAGCCAGATTCTTTTTTTAAATTTTCTAATTTTTTTAAATTTTCTTTTTTTAGTATTAATTTCTCTTTGTTTATTTTTTATTGTTAAGAATTTATTGAGGGTACAGAGAACCAGGTTACATTGATTCTTTATTTCAATTATTGTGTTTCAAGTTCTAATATTTCTATTTGGTTCTATTTTCTGTCTTCTATTTTTTCCGAAATTTTCTGTTTTTTAATTTGTTTCAAGGCCAAATTCAGTGGCTCACACCTGTAATCTTAACGCTCAGGAAGGCTAAGGTGGGTGGATTGCTTGAGCTCAGGAGTTTAAGATCAGCCTGTCTCTACTAAAAATAGAAAAAAAATCCAGGTGTCAGGGCAGGTACCCTGTAGTCCCAGCTACATGAGAGACTGAGGCAAGTGTATCTCTTGAGCCCAAAAGTTTGAGGTTGCTATGGGCTAGAATACTACTGCATTCTACACAGGGCACAGAGTGAGACTCTGTGTCAAAAAAAAATCAAAATAATTAAAAACAATGTTTGTATCAAGTGTGCTTTTAATTGTGTGTAGAAACATTTTTATCATAGCTACTTTAATATCTTTGTCAGGTAATTCTTTCTTTTCTTTTTTCTTTTTTTCTTTCTTTCTTTTTTTTTTTTTTTTTTTTTTTTTTTTATATAGAGCCTCAAGCTGTTGCCCTGGGTAGAGTGCTGTGGCATCACAGCTCACAGCAACCTCCAACTCCTGTGTTCAAGCGATTCTCTTGCATTCCCCTCCCAAGTAGCTGGGACTACAAGGCACTTGCCACAATGCCTAGCTATTTTTTTGGCTGCAGCCATCATTGTTGTTTGGCGGCCCCAGCTGGATTCGAACCCACCAGCTCAGGTGTATGTGGCTGGCACCTTAGCCACTTAAGCCACAGATGCGGAACCTGTCAGATAATTCTTAAATCCTTTTGATCTTAGTGTTGGTGTTTTATTGATTGTCTTTTCTCATTTAGTTTGAGCTTATCCTGGTTTTTGATCTATTAGTGATTTTTGATCAAAACCTGGGAATTTTCCAATATAATGAGATACTGGATTACATTTAGACCTTCTTTTTATTTCAGGTGTCTTTTCTGATATCCCCCTAGAAAGGGAAGAAGTGGTGATCCCTCATTACTCTTAGGTACAAGTAGAAGTCTGGGTTCCCCATTTTGCTTTAGTTGACACCTGAAGTTGAAGACTTGGAACTGTGGGAAGTTCTGACTCCCCACGATGGTCTCCACTAACGCCCTAGGGGTAAAGGGAGGGATCATTACTCATTGGCTGAGATGAAAGTCTGGGTTTCTTGCTCGGCACCTATAGCTCAGTGAGTAGGGTGCCAGTCATATACACCAAAGCTGGTGGGTTCGAGGCTGGCCTGGGCCTGCTAAAAAACAATGACAACTGCAACCAAAAAATAGCCAGGCATTGTGGCAGGTGCCTGTAGTCCCAGCTACTCGGGAGACTGAGGCAAAAGAATTGCTTAAGCCCAAGAGTTTGAGGTTGCTGTGACTTGTGATGCCAGAGCACTCTACTGAGGGCAACATAGTGAGACTCAAAAAAAAAAAAAAAAAGACGAAGAAGAAAAAGAAAAGAAAAGGAAGGAGGGAGAGAGAAAGAGAGAGATAGGGAGGTAGGGAGGAGGAGGAAGAAACAGATAAATATAGAGAGAGAAAGAAAGGTAAGGAATGAAGGAAGGAAGGAAGTAAGG